>JAUJYZ010000750.1:162500-272500 GCA_033675265.1 Actinostola sp. cb2023 | reverse complement strand
TCGCAGAACAACCACCACTGTTCATTAACTCTGTTGATTGCATCTTAAAAATTATAATGATTTTATTTTCAGATTTATCAATTCATCTCGTAAAGACTTCGGGCCCAGATCAGAATTCCAAACCTCTTAGATCCTATAGATGCCACAATCTCTTGTACTATGTAGCTGATAAGCCGTAAAGCAGTACAACTTTTGTTATCGACATGAACTCTTGGTCTGACGGGCGTGGCTTGTAACTGGCTAGTATGTGCTTCATACTCGATGTGACACGTACGTCGTACGTTGCCTTTGAGCCTTCTTGGTCAACTTTTACTTGAGCCCGGCAATTTGACATAACGAATGTTTTCATCAGGAAACTCGTGAAATGGAAGTTATTTCAGTCTGACAAGAATGATCAAGTGATTGAGCTCAATACTCGCCTCTATCACAGTCGTTTCAGTTCTACTGATAACCGGCACTATCACTGATTAGAGCATTCGCTGAGCTGAGAACCTTATAGCAAAACCAAGTGTGTCTGAACCCAGAAACATGATCATCACTGCATGAGATGTATAAAAAGATCGATCCTCAGTCAGTGATGCCCGGCCTTTAGATAAGAGTCGTCCTCCACGCCTTGATGAAACTAGTCTGTAAGGCCAGGAATAATACTTCAAAAGAGACCAAGATTACAGTGTTAAACCATCCAGAGCCACTAAGCCGCCTTTCTCTCCACCCGGTAGGCTCAGTTGGTTAGAGCACTGGCTTGTGTGTGGGAGGTCGGGGTTCGATTCCCTGCCGCAAGTAGGGGATGGTTTCTCAACAGCCTGTGGGTTGCTCATATGTGTGCTACACAGTGTCAAAATCACTAACAAATACTCATGATTGTAGAGTGTGTTATATATTAAATTATAACTCTTTCTGATCTCTGAATGAGGACTTATGAAGTAGTTCTTGGCCAGTCGTTGTTTGTCACAGTCACTTAGCGCTCCTTCATATTCAGTGCATGAGAGCTACCTAACGATGACTACCCCCACTAGGTTCGGCGCCGGGCAGTGTTAATTACTGTTAACTCAGGCCACTTAAGGCCAGGAGTTTTCGGCCGTACACATGAAATTCGGAAATTGACCTTAATCAGAGTTATATATAAGCAAATGGAACGATTTTATGCCTTATGACATATTTCGTCGAACTTAATATTTTGGTGATATTTTTGTGATATGGGATGTGTCACGTGACATGTTACGTCATAAATCACCTTTTTCAAAATGGGCCAATGGGAACAAAAGGAACTAAGGATGTTTTGCAGTTTTAGTGTTGCCTTAATGTGTTCTTTGAAGATCAGCCTTAACAGCTGGGCTATCATTCGTGTTTTAGGAGATAAAGGCTAAAATGTGAAGTCACGTGACCTATTTTGCATATTATCTCCTAAAACACGAATGATGGCCCAGCTGTTAAGGCTGATCTTCAAAGAACACATTAAGGCAACACTAAAACTGCAAAATCATCCTTAGTTCCTTTTGTCCCCATTGGCCCATTTTGAAAAAGGTGATTTATGACGTCACGTGTCACGTGACACGTCCCGTACCACCAAAATACCACCAAAATGTTAAGTTCGACGAAATATGTCATATGGCATAAAATTGTTTCATTTGCTTATATGTAACTCTATTAAGGCAATTTCAAGTGAATAGCAGCTACTCCTGGCCTTAAGTGGCCTGAGAAGACCTACAAGAGCTGATAATCAGGCAATTATTGAATCTCGATAGATTCGACAGTTGATAAAAAGAATCGTGTTGGTACGTACGACTTGTATGTACAGACACCACGCCCTTTTAATTGCTTGTAAAAATGCACGCATGGTATATACTTGTGTCTTTTCTGCTTGTTAATACACATGCATAACTTTATTGATGTGTCAAAACGTCTAGCATATCACGTGATTTACTAATCGGGGATACGAAACTTTGGATGCTGTTTTAAAAGTCTTTCCATATTTCCTTACTGTTGTTTTCCTCAGTAATGGTTCAGCCTGCAACTTTTGTCTGCCCGCATCAGATGTATTATGTCATATACAATATTCAACGCACTCGACCATTGATGGCCATAACATTTGTCGATTCATCCGCATAAAAGACTTTGAATTTGGAGCGCTGTCCGACAATGTAGTGCTCAGTTCTCGATTTCCCGTGATTCAAGTAGATTGCTGTGGTTCCATTGACAACGTACCGACGCAAGCATGATTAATTTAACGCAGAAAGAAAACCGAAATCAAAGTTTCTTGTTGTTGTAGAGTGTGCGGCTAGCGTTGTGTCCACACGGCGTATCACTGACGAAGGACTATGTCGCCTACAGCGGTACGTCGGCAGCTCCCGGTGCAGCTCAACCCTCAGATCGTTAACTCGTTTAGAGTGTAACCCCACGGAACAAGCAACACATATTTGCTGTAAATTTGAGCAGTAGAGTGCAAACCATATGTCCGTGAAACAGTACTAACTAATTAGTACTAAATAGCACTGATGAAACTATAGAAAACAATGGAAATAACACTATTTAGTACTATTTAGTAATAGTACTATTTCACGGACATATGGTTTGTACTCTAAGAGGGCAACCACTAACTAAAAGTGAACAGTGACTATTGCCCATTGAACTGGTTACATACAGTATTTATAAATATTACAGTATATTCTTTCCTTATCATAGTTTACTCTAGTTATATTAGTATCTGGTCACTCTAATCTGGAGCCCAGCTCCGTATTGGGATCCTCACCAATTATTTATTTAATTTATAATTTATATTTATAAATGGTTTATGTTGTCTATTTTCATTTATTGTTGAAAGCTTAATAAATAAATAAATCTCTATAGACCTCTTGCAATGCAATAATTATCAGTCAGTGTGTTGTGCACATTCTTTTACTCAGGGAAGGTTAGCAAACTGAAGGATGCTTAGCCGGAGAGGAACTATTCCTGTTGACTTCTGCATGGTTTTGATTACTGAGTCAGCCTGAGGCCCACTTTAGTTGAATGGCAAACTTGCCGGGCAAGGTCTTCTTGTAGCTGCACAAATTGTCGTTAGAACAATAACCAGGACTTTTGTGCAGCTACACGAAGACCTGACCGTTTCAGTTGCCATTTGTCATGATTTTTGGAGAATACGAAGACCACTGTAGTATCACAGTCTGCCGGATACAATAATAGTGATGAATGATTTTATTATCTCTAACACAGTATTGCTATATACAAATAATCCATGATAAGATTCCTTGATATTCATTTTAATATTATATCTTCGATTTCTCGTTGCATAGTACTCATAGTCACTATGCAATATTATCAGTCCACTCGTTCATTCAAAATCCATTCAGTTGTTGCATAGACAGAAGTGGTAGCTTTGTCATCGGCATTATAAACTGTACACAGATGGACGGTTGTATCTATAGATGCATTTTGTACATATTTGGCAATCGGAGGTTTATGTACATCCATTCTTCGGAGTCACATGTACAATCCATTAAAATTCACGCTGTTTCATGAGTTATGTCTCACCAATACGTATCTACACTGATTCATATATCTTTGCTTAATGTCACTTTACAGTAGGCGTCGATGAAGCCAGATCATACACAACTTTGTAAATTGTAGCCTCAGTCGTTTCGGCTGAAATTCGCATTGTAAAATATTGAAGAGAATTTAAGCTCTGATTTCAACTATCCCATAGTTGCAGCACAAATATAATTCAAGCTTTGTCAGTGTAACTCCATTGCCCAAACTTGCTGTGGCCATCCCGTACGTCCACGTTTTCTTGGAGATACGTCTGCACTCTGCAAAACAGAAAAGACGTTCAGTTCGTATCAAGAAAAGCGATTAACATTAATGTTTATAGACTGGAGATTATGATACGATCAAGGTTACCCATTTACAGATCTCAGTACTATCAATAACCCTAGTGTTTGACTCAATACATTGCACTTCACGTTGCTATCCGATTTGGTAATTTTTTACGATCTTGATAATCAGTTCAGAGGTGTGTATTTCAAAGGAAGAGATTTTGGGTCAATCGGCTGGCACTGATTAACAACCTACTGCAACAGTTATTATGCAGGCAGGATGTGATACTCACAGACTGATCACGTCTTCGCTTCTCCTTCATATCACTCTGTAAAGCCATTTCTACTGCGAAATTCTTCTTAGTGCATGGTTTACCATCTTTAGTCTCCTCTAGCACATCCATTAAGTATCGTATGTAACTGATAGCTAGTCGTAAAGTCTTTATCTTGGATAGCTTCGTATCCTCGGGGACATTTGGAATGTGTTGCCTTAAATCCTCAAAGGCTGAATTCATTGTCAGAGTGCGTTTTCGCTCCTTTCTATTGGCGATATTTCGCTCTTTAGGTGGTTGACTGGAGTCAGAGTCGCAATCTCCAGTCGGTGTTTCTGTTGCCTCGCTGGCATCGAGGCTCTCACTTCTTAGCATTTTGACTGGAGTGCGATTATAGTGGACAATGTAATCTTGGTCACTCTATGATAGGCAGACCTATTAGAAGACACTCACAGACTAGACATCAAATCATATGAAACTAACAGACATTTATTTATCATTAATCCACCTTATCGCATTTAATTTCAAAGATATCATCCAATTAGGGAAGAGCAAGAGGAGTGGTTATGATAATACTGTGCTAACTTCGTTAACCCCTCATTATACCTTGAATCGATGGTTATTATGGATTTACTTCTTCAGTCCAGAGAACGTTCATAGTATGTCTCTTGGATAAGTTAGGCACCATGTTCTAATAAACACACATTAAATGCTCATTTTAACTACAACAAACACATGTTCGTTACGCCCAGTTGTCATCAATTAATCTCTCTTCACCTTCCTCGTGTTCTACGGCGATGGCGGGTTGTGAAGCTACCGAAACATCCCTCCAGCAAGACCGCAGTTCCGTCGTGGTGGGACTGCACTAAAGCCATCCTGTAGTTGACCGTCAATCATCGTAAACCCACCAGAAGGCGTGGTTTCCATCACAATTAAAAGAGATTTAATCTTACGTAACAAAAAAAGTCGCGTTCTATGTTTACAGCACCTGTCGAAATGGACGACCACAACATTTAAAATCCTTTGTGTTTTGTTTGTTTGTTAAGGGTTTTGCATCACGATGACCCAGTCACCTTTGACAAGACTACTTTAGCGAGTAAATGTTTAGATGAGCACTTACAGTATGTTGACAGCTGCCAGCTTACAGACTGCGGTTATTTCCGGTCCCCAATTCCGGTACAATGAACATTTCAGCCGGTATAGGGGGGTTCTTTTATAGTGACAATTTTAACCCTGCATATCCCATAAGGCGTCATTTATCTAGAACAGAACACCACTGAATTGGCCAGGTATAAACTATGTATGGTCAAGTTCATATCAGTATAAGTTTGCGGGGCAGAGTATCCAGGAAGAGAGTCAAGTAATAATAAAAATAATAAAATATAATAATAATAATAATAATAATAATAATAATATCTTTATTTATATAGCGCTATTTCATGGTATGTCAATAGCGCTTAACAGAGTGATAATATAATAATATATATGATAATAATAATATGATATAGAAAATAATATAATAATAACAACTATAATACAAAATAAATAAATAATAATAATGATAATATTATTATTAGTATAGGTAATCATACGGTTTCGAGTTCAAATTGAACGAGAAACTGTATGATTACTTATTTTAAAATCACATACATGAAAAAATTAAACGAAAATTAGACAGCAAAAGACACATGTTGACAAGCATGTACGTAGCGAAGTACGCGTTTATTTGACTGACATTAATTATCAATAAATTTTAAAATCGACTCTACAAACACAACAATCCCTACATACTGATACAGATTATAGCAACAAACAGTAAATATAAGTACAAAGGCTGTTCATCGTATATAGAAAGTTGAAACGAGTACATAACTCTGATTTTCTATTCCAGAGAGCTCAAAAGTTTGATCCGGCCTCAGTTTTCAATTGAGAGTTCATTCACGCACTCAGAGTCAGAGAGAGAAATTCGACTAAACTTACTGTAAATCACTGGATATTCTTGATTACTTTCCTGACCACTCAAAACAAAGTCGAATACTTATTATTTTGTAGAAGTTTGAAGTACCTTTTGCTTACAAGAGCCAACAAAGTTCTTCATTTATCGCCGTTTTCCTTTCTAGTCAATTCTCCTCCGTTATAAAATGGTAAAAATGTTGTTTTTGGTGCTTGCTAACTCCAGAATAACAGGCAGCGGGTCCTTCTTTCACATTCTTTCTGTCTTTTGTACTGCATAAAATTGATTTTTCATTGATTTTGGTAGCGTTTTTGAACCCTTTTTCGGCAAAGATCCGCCATCTTGAAATTTTTGAATTTCTGTGAATTTTTTGTTGCCATGGAAACCACTGCAATGTGATTGGCTAAAATTATTTTCTATTGTTTATTAGCCAATCAAAAGCGAAATTTTGTTTGTAATTTGCACTGTGTTACACTCTTTTGCACTGTGTTACACTTTTTTGCACAGTGTTTAGAATAAATAGCAAAGCTCTCAGCCAATCAAATTCGAGTAATTTTTGCATCTATATTATTATAATACTAATAATACTAATACTAATAATAATAATAATAATAATAATAATAATAATAATAAATTTATTAACGTGTTGTTGAAGAAATCTAGCTTATAACAATTCTGTCAACTAATTGGGGACATCTAGGTATCTAAGGGACCGGTCATTAATAAGTGGAGGGGGAGGGTTGCTATGTCGGAAAAAAGTTCAGCCAAAAATGTATGGCCCTCCCCTTGTTTGGAGTCTAAAATTGTTTAGCCCTCCCCATATTTGAGTTTAAAAAAATGTGGCCCTCCCCCAATACAAATGAACATAAAAATCATGGCATACTGAACATCTCAACAATAGATACTATGTTTAATTTATGGAGCTTTTTACTGATAACAAGGAACCGGGGGGTGCACGTGTAGCGAGCGCCGTAGGCGTGAGCCGGTGGGAGGGGGGGGGCATGCTCCCCCAGCTGAACATTTTGAAATCTAGAGGCTCGGAAATGCTATTTCCAGCGTTCTCCAAGAGCTATTTGTGATTTACACTCATCGCTAATTACTTTCCTACACTGTCGCAGCAAACCAATGAATTCAACAATTAATGATGAGCACATTTCGATTAGCGATGAAGACTTATAAATGATGACCCTCCCCAAAACTCAAATTAAAAAATTGTGACCCTCCCGAAAGTGGCGCTTAAAAAATCGTGACCCTCCCGCAAACATAGCAGCCCCCCCCCCCCCCCCCCCCCCCCCCCCCCCCCCCCCCCCCACACACTTATTAATGACCGGTCCCTAAAAAACCTCAGTATCATGTATACAAATATCATATAAATTAATCCCCTTACACACACTAACATCCAAGTTCAGTCCCAGACTTATGCAAGTTATACTGGACTCTCTCTTTCCTCCGCGACTTCAGCTTGTCGGAGCGGATAGAAAGTGAGTCCGGGGCTGGACTAGCTATCATATTGCAAAGTGCCAAATATATTCGAATCTTTAACAACTTTAACGGGTTTTAAATTCCAAGTTCAAATTTAAATGTTGGTAAAGTCAAACGCGTTCTTTAATGTGACAAAAGCCTACGGGTTTTCGCCGTAAAGACGTTTGTAGACGCATAAATAAATTAAACCCCCTCCCCTCCCCTCCCAAAGTAACGTGAAGGTTCAAATACCGGTATACTATATCAATGACAACGAACAAAGTATAGTTACAGTATTAGTTGCATTAATTATTTACTGAAGTACGTTTTGTGTTCTTTTTGTACGTTTTTTATTAAAAATACTGATTATCAAGTGTGTAAATAGACCGTTATTGTGGATTTTTGAAGTAAACTTCCTTGTACTAAGCGCTGACAAAGTTGAATAGGCGTTCCATGCAGGGCTCCTTTCTCTTCAATTAGTGTAACGTTTTATATACCTATTTCAAAAAACGTTGACAACGGTCGATCTGAATTGGATGATTTGAAACTTTTGAAATTTCACGTTAACCTCCGCCAGACTCGTTCGAACACCAAGCGTGATTCCATACTTGGGGTCGAATGAATGAATTTCGCATGTTACTAACAAAAAACTCTCAGTTTCCCATAATTTGTCAACGTTGTCAACGTTTTTTGAAATAGGTGTATACTGAAGAAGAGAAGGCAGTTTCGAAACTTTTATAAAAATAATCAGCTCTATGAGCGCTGTACGTTTTAACGTCACCTATACTGATATATTCTGATAAAAACCTAGATTCTGACTTAGTCTGATCTTTATTCCAAGGTAGAATAGGATGACCATAAAAGACAACATGCACCCACTAGCTGGCTTCAAGTCATAGCAAGAGCCGATCCAGAGACTGATAGCCTATATCACAGCCTTCAATACTCATGGTAACCAAGAGAACATGGTTCTATCACACTATCGGCACTCCTTCAACCTCATAATGTAAGGTAATGCATAATTATTCATTATGAAATGAGAATGGATAAATACTGGCCAATGCTGATCTCTGCAAGAGAAAAAATATAAAGAAATACATCAGAAAATAGATCATGATTGGCATAAGTAAACCATGCGTGCAAGGTTTTTACTGTGAATCCATTTCTAAGATCAAAGAACGTGTGCGTGCAGTGTAATTTCTTTATCTTGTGTGTGTTCAAGGGTGTGTTTATAGAGTTGATGAGTATAGTAAGAGGTTAAAGGAAGAGGAACCCTTTACCAGTTTTGAACGTTAGTCTTCAATTCAACAAAGACTGAATGTAATGCTATTTAATCCCTCACACGAGCAAGAGATTGAAAGATATAAGTAAAGCTTGTCTACTGCATGTTTATAGTAGTTTGTAGTATTAGACAACTCAGCATGAACACCTCGTGTATATTGAGAATAAGCCAAATGCAGGGCCGTACATAACCCAAAATTCAAGGGGGGGGGGGGGGCAGTACGTATTTAAATAGTACAGTTCTCAGTACGTCCCTCCCCTGCCCCTGTACTGTGTACGGCCTGATTGAGTACTCGTATGAACAATTGTTTTCGATCCAACACAGCCGAAAAGGCTGTCAAATTTGCAACATCAATTAGCTAGTTAATCAAACTATATCAGTCGTAATCCCAAAACTGAGGCTTACAGAATTGTTATGTTTGAATTTTCCTATCTTACTTTGAATTTCTTTCCTCGAACGCCACAGTTTTCATGTTCATTAGTTGGTACTACAGAGTCTTAATGCATGCATGGAATCAAAGAGCTTTGGCCACACCTTACCGCTTATACTGTGGAACATCGGTTTTGATGTGAATGTAAAGGAATGTGTTCAACTAAAAGCCAACTTGCTAATCGATAAATGTCCAAATCGGTAAAAAACGTAGATAAGTGATAACAAACGAATGCAAACAGTGGTCATTACTCAAAATACGACATTGATAAGCTTATCTATTGACCGTTAGCTGCTGCACCTTCATTAACAAAAACTCAAAATTAGCCTTAATTTCGATTCCTTTTTCGTTTGAACAAATTCGTGTTTTAGAAAGAGGACGAAATTGCTGACAAAATTGGTGCTAGGAATGTTAATATCTGAGGGTCCATTTTGTGCCTTTCCTCAGATTTCCGCCCTTTTTAACCTCAAATCTGCCGGGCTGTTGGGCAGCCATCAAACTATGTAAGCCTGACTGTGGTTACTGTCGTGTTGCTTATGGGATTCTGGTTGCTATTAGGGCACCACATGCCTCTCTCAGATGACTTTATCAAGCCGAACCATAGAAATGAACGGAAATATGAAATTAACACATCGATTATATAACAAAGCTTAAAATGAAGGTTAATCGCTGATTCTTGAATCCGAAAAACTAATGAGACAGAATATCAGATTTTGTCCGAAATATTTTCATTTTATAAAATGTTTTTAGTGAATTGGTTGTTGTGAGATTGGGACTGATGCACGTGTTGTATAGATTTATAAATGGCCAACATACAAACACGGCAGAGAAATCAGCGCCAAAGGAATATCACGTGAGTTAATTGTCTCCAGGACGAATAATGATGCTTTAAACATCCGTGAGAATACCGGCTTGCTGAAAAAGACTGACACCTTACATTATATGGTGTCTTTTTCAGTTGTAAGAAGCTGTAAGGGACAAGCAGCTGACGACTAGGCAGTACCCGCATTGCGGGTAGATAGATGGCGGCCACCTCGTATTCACTCAGAACCAGCACGTGTTTGTTGCTCTACTGGTCCATGTGGAACCGACACGTAACTAGCTCCACAAACAAACAATCAATACCATTTTCGACCTATTTAAACTCATCAAGACCTCGTTTTTGTACCTGTTTTATTACTAGTCTTTGTTTCAAGGCTGTAAATTACTTTGTCGAACCTTTATTTAGTCCCTTTTTAGTGGTGATTTTTTGTTTGGTTTGGTTTAGTTTGCCCAGGTTATTAACAGTTTGTTGAAGTAAAACAAAACGAGTTGGGTTTCACCAGCTAGAAAATATTTGTTGAAACTGCAAAAGGACATGAATATTTATACTTTTGGCTACAGAGGCCAGGTTTTTAAAAGATTAATTTTTTTGCTCTTTGAATTTGAAATATTTTAATATTTGAACTGAATTTAATCCTTGTAATATTAATGTATGTTATATAATAGTCAAATCTTTGTCGTTGTTGATGCGAAGGATAAGCGTTCGACTAAAGGGCGTGCTACTTTTTAAGATTCTGGTGAAACTGCAGAATCAATGAATTGTAAAAGAAATAATTTCATTAAGTTAAGCAGGCCGGGCCATAATCGTCTCGAGGGAACTAGTTGATAATGAGGAGTAAGAACGTCACATAACGATGTAATAATACAGCGTTCATGAGTGGAAATGCCCGACTATATATCCACCATGTACATCTTGTAAAAATAGAATTTCGTGGCTCGATACTAGTCATGTGATCAGTCATAATGCTTCATTTCATCACTTCAATTTATCAATTCTTATTTCTTCGCTAGTCGTCACCTCATTGAAAGAATTAAAACGTAATAATGAATTCCTCATTAATCTTCCTGATATAGCAATCATAGGTCGAGATGACAGCGTTGTTATTGATGTTAAATTATCATTTTCACAAAGAACGTTCAATTTTATGCCATCAGTGTTAGTCAGTAAACCTTCGACAACCTTACTGAGAATCTGTCAAGACCACAGTTAGTGTAGAATCTATTTAACAAAACTGCTATATGGCACAGTATAACACTGATGGCTTCTGATTTCAAAACGAAAGCTTGCAGTCATTTCTGTACGTTCAAGTCGTCTTCTAGTTTCGTTGGGAAATCCAACCCCTTTGCTATCATATCAGACCAGTTTTTTTGTTGTAATGATTCGACTTCCGTGCAAACTGGTGGCCTTGACAGTGACCTTGTCCGGCTTTTGAGGAGACTGATTACATTTTTTATGCATTCTGAACACCAAAGTTTAATGGTCATAATTATCAAATTACTACTACCTACTACAGAGTGTTGTATAGAATGACTGCAAGCGTTTTCCACTATTAACAGTGGCTATGCTATCTTCCATGTGAAAAGAGTTAGAACCAAAAATACAAATTATTGAGCGTTTTGGAAAGACCGGGAAAAGCAGTATCTATCGTAGCTTTATAAACAAAGTATAGATCACATCTCTCATGAGCGTCAGAAATGATTACTGTGTCCAGTATAAAACGATGTAAGCCTGATAGCTACAACATGTCCTGTAGTCTAAATATTCGTATAACATTGGTGCTAACGGCTATTACATAGGCTTGATGGTTAGTTTTCTTATCGGTGTTGTTTAGCTATAGTCTCCCTGATTAGGCACGTGTACCAAGCTAGAAGATTTGAGACTCAAATAAAGTTATAATTACAATAATATAATAATAATTATTATTATTATTGTTGTTATTATTATTATTATTATTATTATTATTATTATTATTATTATTATTATTATTACTACTACTACTACTACTATTTCTTTAATTTGTCAGAGACGAATAGACGATTGTATATACATATATATGATGATTGCTATATAGAATGGCAAATAGTTGTGTGTAGTCAATATATAACACTGATTAGCTCTCGGATATTCCATTACGAGCAACTTGAGTCATCTATGTAGGAGACACTAACTTCGACAAATTAAACTGAATTGGAAAAAAATTAAAAACAAAATTGCGGAGAAATAGATTAAACGGAAGAAGTATAAGGAGAAAGAGAGGAAATAGTCCAAATGTAATTTAGTCGGTGCCTTAGTGAAGGAGAGCGTTTTTGTGTTTCTGTTCTAATAAAGTTTCTACTCTCATTAAATAACATCAGACGTTTACGTACTTATTGTAAAAACGTTGACAAGCACACGCTTCGTTATTGACATTGATATCAATTAGATTGTGCCTTGAGGCCATTCTGTTATCATGATCATCATTAAACCAGACCCGATAAAAACCCTTACTGTAATTCGTGCATTAGTAGTCGTTGTGGCATGGTAGAAAGTAATTATAGCATTTTCTACTGGAATGACAGTTTTACAGTAAACATCATTTATGTTACAATCAAACTCACTTCTCCTTGGTGTTGCTAACTACTAACATGCGAAGATAGAAATTCTAAATATACAGATAACTCTTTAGCCTAAAGGTATTTATGGTACAGCTTGGTTATCAGATGGATGGATGGGTTACCTGTGGATGAAATGTCTTCCAAATTCATCCACGATTGCTTTTGAAATTCGCCATGATTTCATATTTTCATACAATTTATTACCCGATCTATTTTCAGTTAGACTCTACGCTTTATTTTTTACTCATTTTCTACTGATTTCATAGTTATATTAATTCGATATTTTAAGTCTTCAACGATGTATTTATTTTTCAAACTACTCTCCTTCGTAAAATCTTTAAATCTTTAACACTGAAAAACAACGCCGGACTTTGAGAAAAATATTGACATGTCGAACTGTTTTTTATTTGATGATCTACATAGAGCTACATAAAGTCTTGAATATCTATTTATTACATCGGTGTGAATATTCTGAATCTCAACTTGATCGATGTAAAAGCGAAAAACAAAGATAGGATTTACAGTCGCATCACCTCTGACTGCACTGAATAACTTCATAAGCGCGTAGCCGTTTCGAGAAATAGGAATCATTTGAAATGATTCCTATTTCTCGAAACGGCTACGCGCTTACAAATGAATAAAACTGAGAGATATTTGCATCAAGTAGCGTTAATAAGATACTGGAAGATAAAAGGTTCTCAGATACTGTAAAAGGAATCAATCTCAATGAGAAAACTTAGCATAAAAGTATATATATAATGATATTATTTGAAGGTAGATGTTACGATTTCATATGGCGTGCTCACATATTTATTTTTTAGATGTCTATATTTGTTCGTTGGCATCCAAATCGGACAATATCCTACTGTAGGTCTACATCACAAACAACATTATAGGTTCTTGGAATTTCCATACTAATTTACTTGGAGACATCCAAACCAGCCGGCACTGAATATAGACACCTGCCTGTCAGGCCTTCTACTACTCAGTACCCGCTCACTGAATTCATCATCACTGAGCTCAACGACAAACTGATCGAGAAATTGTCTAGAATTTGACTACCGGCTTGATTACAAATTGAAACTTAAAACTACATTGTTTGCGTCAAATTGTCAGGGAATTATCCGGAAATAAATTGACTTTCCTCTCAGTGTGAGTTATTTGTGTTTTGTGTGGAGAAAACAATCTGTTTTTTTGGTTGATAGCCTACAGGTCGAGCGAATTCGAACGAATCATCGGCACACATAGATATTACATCGAGAATGAAAGAACGTTTGATCACTAAAACAACAACTCTTGAACACCCTCTTCAGTTTAAACTCGAAATAAAAGGGCTAGTAATATATAGGGTTTTGATTACAAGTCATGTCAGAAATCTATCTTTTTATAAATTGGAGCCAAGTTCAGTTTTAGCGACGGGCATTATACAATAGTACGGCCCTCAAATGAACCAATAAAAATATACGACTTCAAATATTGAAAATAACCTCTCCGTCGCTGTACGCACATATTTCAAACTATTTGCTTCGTCTAAATAGATTAGTCGTACCTTTGACATGTCCATCGTTGTTTCTCCTTAAACAAAGAAATGGCTTCTACGCGGTTATTGTCAGAAGTCTTGAAGAAAAAAAATCTAGTGCGCGCAAATATTGGCCAGTATCCGAACGTCTAGATGTTGGCGCGTAGACACAAAACACGTTATATCGAGCGAGTCTTTGTGTTGGCTTATCTGGGGATTGTATTGGTTTTACAAGCAGCGACAGTAAAGGCATGCATACATGAATATCTGGAAGCAGCAAAACTGCTCAGCTATGTACGGACGTGTACACAAAGGTCTTGGTTGTGTATTTTTAATGGAATACTTGATCATCTTTTTACATATTAAAGCGAGAACTATTAATTGAAGTCAAGTCTGGATTTTCTTCATTTTGGGTCCATGGTTAATCGGAAAATTCACTGTGCAAACAACACTAGAACCTTTAAAGCGAATCTTTTTTGGCAGGGCTGTAATTCGTGGCAAGTGACGGGTGTTTTTACTGGCGTCACCACATCATCCAAGTATTTTTTCAGCCGATTGCTAGCTGTGGGCAGCGATAGGTTAGTTCATTGTAACTCGCTTCATTTTCTCGTCTTTTATGCCGTATTTGGTTTTGGATTTAGCTTTGAAATAAATTCAGTTGAAACAGTAATTAGTAGTCGGTTGCGAATCATCCAGTAAGAAGACACGAGTTACCCAGTCGCATTTCTACATTTATCAGCCTTTAATTGGAACCAATATGAAAACTCGTTCGTTAGAATCGAAAAGTTCACGCTTCGAAATCGTCGATCAGAAAAAATAAACTCTAATGGCGCTAAACAATAGGCAGCTGCTGGCGAGGCATCTGTTTAACACAGAAATTGATGGCTAGTTCTTCGACTACTAGTAGAGGATATTCCCTTTTAAAGGGGAATTACTTCTTCCCTCAAGCTTCATGCAGTGAAATCAGTGAATCAGCTATATATATAGAACTCATTTTACTATAAGTTTTATTCGACTGGCTACGCTTGATATCAACAACTATCATCTACATCTATATTCGCTTTTCAAGGAAAACAGGAATCTCTTAGATAATCTAAACTTTTCTTTTCTCCTTTCACATGTATTGTGAAGAGTGGCTAGATTTATCGCTCATTGTTGGATTATTGGTCAGAACTGCATCTCTTGGCATCTCTTCAAACTAATTTGTGAGTTTTTTTGGAAGCACTTGTCGTAAATATAATAAAAAGCCATTTTCGCATTTTCTCGACAATGTACTACTTGCACGCACGGAGTTTTTAATACCATCACCCAGTTTTTGCTGCTAAGTACCCTCAGACCAAAACTGTTTCTTTCCTTGTCAGACAGGCAAATGAAACAATCTGGATGTAAGGGCTTTGAAAGCATTGAAATCTTCGCGTACATTCTAATTTTTTTGTTTAATTAGTGTGTTTTTAGTGTTCGTCACATGGGCTGGACGAGAGAAACAGCGGGTGGTTTTGAAAGTGCGATCTGTCACACCGCTCATTGCTTGACAATTTTGCTGCTTGGCACAAAGATACACCGCCTCGTACTATTTTAGCATAAAAACGCCCAAACAACGTTATCTTGGCAACACGATGACATACCATTACAGTAAAGCGAAGGAATGAGATGAGAAGAAATAATCCCAAGTAATGTTCTCGTTTTTGAAGTAATGATCTAGTAAGTTTACCCCGTCAATAGAGAGGTGGTTTTGGTTCACTTTGCGTGGAGTCTCCCTTCATTAGTTTTGCAAAGTTTATTTTGGCATATTAGTTGTGAGCCAATAGTAACTGATAATCATTGTCATTATCTGTGACCATACCGAGATCATTAGGAACAACACTACCTCATTCATCAGCCTAATTCTCTCCAGTTTGAAAGGCTTCTTTTTGTCCACCAATCAGGCAATAGCATTGGAAGCGAAAGGCGCTTGAAACACATGTACGAGTCGTGTGCCATGTAATAACAAGATTACTCTTGAATGGAGAAGGTAATACACCTTTTAGCCCATTGGTCCACAAACCTAGCCATGAGAAGTGTAAGTGTTATAATGAAATCGAATAAAGCCATTAATTGTCACAGGCCGAATTGTCAAACCCAAAATGTTACACTTCATCACACTTGTTCACGCTTGCTTGGCAAGACAAAAAATTACCAATATATCTGATTATCATCTACTACCCGTAGAAAAGGAAACTGTTAGCCTTGAAAAAGCTGTCAAGGCGGTCATTTATGCCTTAATGTCAAAGGAGCTCACTATAGAACCAGTAACTGTGTAATGTAAGAGTTGTTATCGATTTGACCCCCTTCCCAGATGTTTCTAGTATGAGCTAGTTTCTCTTCTACCCATCAAGGCCGTTCCTCGAACGCTGGCCTGGCCTCGTTATCGTGTCTACGCGAACAGGTTCAGCTGTTGCTATGCGCATGCGTGGTATGAATTTTTAAATTGCGCATGCGCAGCGGGTTGGGAACAGGTGTACGTCAAGTGCAAATGTTGTTAACACAATGATAATGATTGTCCCTTTCTTTACGACCACTCTGACTGCATTTAAAGACGTCTTCACGTCATGATAGCAAGCTTCAGTCGGCGTAACTGAGTTAGCTCAAACATGAACCGCGACTCTCTGCTCAACAAGAATTTAAGTCCACCGTTATCCCGGATATCAATCTCAAATGGAACTTCCTTGTCGAACTCTTATGTCAGTAATTCTGGTGGAGGCCAGTTCCGAGAGCCAAGTTGGATACCTTCAATCCGTGGATCCAATGGATCGGTAGATATACCTTCCTTATATTACAATGTGTGTAGTTTCTTCGTACCGTTTTCTATTCAAAGTATAGTAGATCAAGAATTTCTTTACATTCAAACGTTATTAGATTGAAAGTATTTAGCAGTGTTGAATTCCAGTAGTAATTTCTTTTGCTCTTGTTTGTAGTTGTCATTCCCGTCAAGAACCACCAACCTGGTATGTAATAGTCAATATGCACTGATATGATCGATTTCTATTTCCGATCATAAACAACAATCTCTCTAAATAATGACTATTTCTCTGTCTTCAGATTCCTCCCAGCGTGTTTGATACTTTCGAAGATCCACACTTGCTGTCAGTACAACAGCCCGAGGCTTCGCCCAAATACTTGACTAAACAATCGAAGCAGAGTTACTCCATACCGGGACTCCATACAACGCACGCACCAGATACGTACGATGCACACGACATTTTGGACCAAATATCTGCTTCTCTGCAGCCTTCATGTTCGGTCGGTGATTCGTTTGATAAACCGTTCGAAACGCCATCGCCCATCAGTCTTACGGCGGCAGGACATTCTTTGCACACCATTCACTCTTCTCTGGGGCCCGCTAATGATGACATGAACCCAAGAGAGTTGGAATGGTTTGCAGAAAGATTCAAGCAGAGAAGGATTAAGCTAGGGGTAACACAAGCAGACGTAGGCACAGCGCTTGCACATTTGAAAATTCCCGGAGTCGGTTCTTTGAGTCAGTCGACTATTTGTAGGTTTGAATCTCTGACTTTGAGCCATAATAACATGATGGCCTTAAAACCTGTTTTGACAGCGTGGCTCGAGGAAGCAGAGAAGGCCTACAAAACCAAACAGATGAACAGTGCTTTTTTACCCAATTCTGACAAGAAAAGGAAACGTACTTCAATTGGGGCTGCGGAGAAGCGTTCCCTGGAAGCTTACTTCGCTATGAACCCGCGCCCTTCGAGCGACAAGATCGCATCGATAGCGGAGAAACTAGACCTTTCAAAAAATGTCGTACGTGTATGGTTTTGTAATCAACGACAAAAGAAGAAGAGGATGAAGTTTTCTGTACATTGAATAACTATCAAGCGAATTATAACCAATTCACTCCAAGAAATCCTATGGAAATATCTTCTCCAACTACTGACAAATATCGCTACAAGTCAAGTTTGATTATTCTAATTATAAACTTCTTCTCGTGGACCAGGGATTATTGGCGTTGAGTTGTTAATGTGTATATGGAATTCACAAGCAAGACCTTGAACTTCATCACAAGTACTACGTACAGAGCGAGAAAACCCAAATACGGTGGATAAACTGAGACGTAAAAAAATTATACTGTTTACTAACTTCATCGAATGGAAATGTTTTGAATGGCTCGCTGCGAACAATTATTCTCATCTTCACGATATAGACTCGCAACAACAGGCTGAAGAATTCCGTAACATTCCTCATTTCCGCTGCAATACAAGTTTATTTCGCTGTTCTCTGCTGATAAGAAAGAGTCGTTATCTTCCTTTTCTTGTTATGGAATGAGATTGACAATTATCAGCGAAAAGAAACTTACAAAAACTGCGGTCCCGCACCTGCTCTGAAAGAAAAGCCAATTCTGCGTGTGTGAATGAAATAGAATTTATTAGTCCAACTCTGTATGTAAATTTGACGAAGTCTTTTAGAATGAACTCTGTTATATTAAACAATATTGAACTGTAAATTGATGGTGGGCCTAAAAGTACGAACATTAGTCGTCGATAAACAGCATATATTAACGAATATAGTTCCAACGGTTTCCCTTCAAATAATATATATCGTAAAATACCTTTTTTCAATTTTGTTGGTGTATTGCCGTAACCAACTATATAGCAATTCAATGAAGAACTTCTTCATTTATATTTACGCAAAGACGCTTTGGTTCAAAAAGTGTTGTGTGTAGTTTGGAAATAATTCACTATTAAGCCAAAATAACTCTAAGATATATATTTTAAAATTTTATATGTTTAAGGAAACTTTTATGAGTCTGTCTTGATGTAAAATACTTGTACATCGAATAAGCTAGCACCGTATTTCCGGTAAAACATTTTCTTTCAAGCCCAGTTTGAAATTCATCGACGAGGCCCGAATTTATGCGGCTATCGGCATAATTTTAGTGAACAATTTTTTTGTCTCTTGAAATATTTGTAATGAATTGTGCTTCAATTGGCCTCCAAGTTTTAATAAAGCTAAGAGAACAAGAAAGCTTTGTTGGTTGTGTTTGGGTTGTCGGTTTTTTTTCAGTAAGCCACCAGTTCTTGTGCAATATTCTGGTGGTATAGAGTTGGCTTGCACTCCATCTACCATCATGTCCGTACAACACGCTTACGTATATCATACAATTTACTTTATTGAAATATGTTTTGAAGTCGCGACGCAATTTCACGCACTCGGAAACAAACTAATAGAAGAAGAGATGCTGAAATAATTGTCAATGAATAAAGCGATATCCAAACGCGCTATACGTCAACCGACTTGTCTTCAACGCTTTTCAATTCTTTTGAAAAGGATTTTCTGTCCATAAACCTAAGAAAGAAAGAGACAATTTGGCGTCTAGTGTACTTGTTCCTACTGTGATTTCGTGTATTGGCAAGTCCCAGGTTTACTGTACGTACTTCCTGTGATAGTTCGTAGACCGGTTAATAAGAAGCTTCCTTACAGGTGTAGTCAAACCACCCGCTAAGATTCATTTCAGTTCTGAAAAGGCGATTTAGAATAGAAACGTTCGTTCTTCGTTGATTCAATTGCTGTTTGCATTGAACGATTGTAGTCACACAAGCTAACATGGAAATCCTATAGAAAACTGTACAAATGAAAAGACTGATCTGCTAGAAATCAATCCTCGTACAGTTCACATACTGTAAGATGGTTTTCTAAGCCTTGTATTATCAAGCATGACAATTTCTCGCTCCAGATGTGTAAAGTTTAGTATGGACCCCCATATTGCAATCATCGTCTGTGATGGTATTTATAGGATCTATAGTGCACGTGTTCTGTTCCTATATACTTGGACTGTTTGGGTGAAATCGCTAATTATAAATGTTCCTTAAGTCAGCCTATATACACTTGATGAGGAGTAGACGAGATTTACGGGACAGTTCAGTTTATTTTTAGTTTACGTTGCGCCATAAGCGGCTTGCTTTCACTGAATCGAAGTGCAGTGCATGGGGATCAGCAAAAAACAAGATTGGTAAGCGACGCAATGGTACCAGATGTTATTTTGCGATAACAGGGACTAGTTTATACCAAAAAAAACCCTGAACATGACAGAAAATCACTCGAAATAAAGATTATATACACACACTAGAAACGTGAACTGATCTGAAATATATGACGTTTTGCTGGAGTAAATGAAGTTCGTGTTGAGCGTCGATGGGTATCCCAATCATATAAGAATAACAATCGACCAAGCTCCCATAGAAACCGTGCGCATTCAAGCTTATATTGCAACCCTATTCATTGCGATTTGTAGGCGGCGTTTGGAGTCTCGTAGCAAAGAAATCCTTCACGATCTACATTTTTGAGTTCACTATAGCAGATGGTAGACGTATGTTTTGCTACGAATAGTCAGATTTTAACCTCACTGCCCAACCAAGCTGCCATATCAGTACTATTGGCCTAGTGTTCACCAACTCGAATAGAACCAACTCGAATAGAACCAACTAAACCAGTTAGCTTATGAAGAAATGACAGAAATATTCAGTCAAACTTGAGAGAGTTGTAAGGATGTCATCAACGAAGAGTGTCAATTTTTAAGCTAGTTAATAGTAGTAAGAATCTGTCTGTGGAAATTACATATTTATTCTGTTTATTAAAATGTGACAGCTCGGACTAGCAAAAACTAAACTTTCATACGATTAGAACCATAGTGTAATGGTGTTTTGAATAAGACTGTATACTTTCACTTCAAGTTAACTCTATCGCACAAACACGCTAATGCATACAATTATTGAAGATGGCGAAACCCTGTTGCTTCCACAGAAAGAAAAAATAACACAAATGGAATATTTTTATTTTCGTTCGAGAAATATTTTGACTTGATTGTTGAAAATGTAGAGAATGCGATGGTTTCTTTCAGGATTCTTATATTAGGCTGTCACACCTGTCTACTGGTATAGAACAATACAGTGGTAAAGGGCTAGATATTGTGGAATTAGTTTAGTTGAAGGGGAGAGTGTTTACCACAGATTTACATCGCGACCAAGCAAAACTCAAATTCCAGAACTAAGATCGATGCATAATTTCAATAATTCTACTATAAAAACCGAGATATAGTCACTCTAAATAAAACTGCATAATCAAATGAAGATAAATAGAATCCATAGGTTGTAAATATCTCGCCTTTATGGAATGAGGAATTCCACAATGGGTTTGAGGTTGGGTCAAATCTTGAACAATCTTAAAATATTGTCAATTTGGTCTCTCTCAAACCATTTAATAAATATGCCGATTCAACAGAGAAAACCATCTTAAGACCATAGAAAACGAGGATTTGTGCTTGTAACTTTATGGTGATTCGAATACTTATGTATTCCTCAATTAATTGGTCTTGAATGGGGCTTTAAAAATCCAGCATTTTTAGCATCAGAATGATAACTCAAGTACCAACACAATAAATAGCAAATAAATTATGGTTGAAACTTTTGAAAACCTTGACTGCCGACATTGTGGCGTCGTATTTGAACATATGTAGAACGTAAATTCTTCAATTTATGCGAGTGATTTTGTAAAGAATATGATACACCTGTCAATGAATAATAGCGTTGGAAATTATAACCCTTGAACGAATTTATTATTTTCATGAAAAATATTGGTAAATCTTCAAAAAATATTATTAAGTTTGGCATTTGTGTGGAATTATAGTTTGCAGATTGAAAATCGATTAAGTCCAACTCTATATCTTTGATCAATCACTTGTCGTCCGTGGTTGCGTTCGTGGAGTAACAAGGAGAGAGAAAAACCGAGCGATTTTCCATTCATCCAAAAGTGCGAGCTCGTTCGCCAGGACACAGTACAATCGAATCGATAGCTTTCTAGTCAAAATTAGCGCCAATGTTAATATTTCATGCGAACTTTTTAAAAAGAACACAAATTTTAATAATGTAACACAGTTGTAAAAGAAGAATCATCAATAGTTGAAGCTGCGTCAGGAATTTAACGGCTTTTCCTCGTCGTTTTAGTGGGAAGCAAGCGAACTTCGCCTATCTACAAGCCTAGTTCTTCCCCACGTCTTGTGTCAGTCTCACTAAGCTCTCGGCGTATAACATTCGCTGCGAGCCTGTAACGTTTAAGTTTAAGCGTAAAATTAATCAATGGCGCAATTTTAAAATATTAATATCGACAGTAAAAATATAATGCATAAAAACGATGGAAGTTAATTCCAGATACATTGAATGTCATTACGTGTGTGTGCGATGTATTTACAATTACCCCCCAAAATACACCATGCAGCGAAGTGAGCCTAAATTCCTCAAGCTTGTTTGGCAGCCCGTTTTTAATAATCTTTCTGTGTCAGTTTGGAAATCTTTGGTATATTGAATAATCCACCATTGTCCAACGCAAGGGGCGCTTAAAGGAACCGCGGTTTTGTGGTTTTCTTCACGAGGTATAAGGCAGGTGGAAGAGTTCTCTCTGAAATTTGCTTGTTTGCGTCACATTTGACAGATTCAGTCAGCGCAGAAAAAATCGATGAAAAAGATCAGTAATTTGGTGTTTACTGGTAGTTTGTTTTGCTCAGATATCGGGGTTTACCCACTGGGACAGCAGCACATCGAGGCGTTAGCTTTGAACCACACGGGAAAATAACTCAGGCATAGTGCCAGTTTGAAGCTACAAAGCAATCTCTGTATCTTTAGTAAACTGTATTTTGAAGACTTTCTGCGTAGATTGATATCAAGACGTCCATTATCAAGGTTGTACAAACAGTCTCCGCTCTGTTCGAATCACATGACAAGTATTGATCAATAAACCCGCGTTCTCAAATTTGCCTTTCAAAAAAACCGTCATTTTCGTTTACTGTCACTTGTCATCTCTTGTAGAGATTTTTGAAGACAGTTTCTTCTTGCCAATGCTTATTTCAGTTCATTGGAGCCGAATACAGCGTTCGTAGAATGTCTGGATAAGTGACTATTTTAACATCTATGTAAATACACACACGTTCCCATCAGTTAATTACACTGGGTTTTATTTGCTCGTATATTACAAGCTTATTTTCAAATATAAATATTATTTGAGTCGGGTTTCAATATAAGTGTCCACGTTTGTGTTCTTAGCAGATAGTATCTATTTGAGTCACGTGACTAGGCTTGCATTCCAGGACATTAAAGGGATGAAGAAAACCCATCGTTCTTCACATTCGATAATCTCTCTCTTTTAACGTAAACAAAAATATGACATCGCGAGTAGCATTTCTCTAGCGTAGAAACTACAACATATATTTCTTTTACAAATTGTGTGGTTACATTAATTTATTCTTAATGTCAGTAATGAGTTTATTTTCATTTTGTTCATGTTCTAGTTTCTACAATATCTAGTATATGTAAAGAGTTCAGTCTATGTGATCCTCTATTCTAAAACCCCTAGATAGTAAAGATTCAGACTTGTATATGGAAGACGTCGTATAGAACGTTTAATCATATTGCAGCAGCTGTAGTTATATTCATCACGGAATGCATGGAATATATTCCGCAATGTATCAAATCGTGAAGCACGTTTGAACTAATGTATTAAATGACTGAAAATCTGAGATTGCGTCGTGTTGAATATCGCTGATTTGCGCGATTGTGTGCTGTGACTAAGATCTAGTGATTTATAAGCGCCACCAAACATCAGAAACATGCCTGTTTCACCACGTGCTCCATCCAGTCAAGCTACTTCCAATAACTCATTTTACAACACATCGGCTCCTAACTCACAAAACGTCTTACTGAAACCTAAAACCAGTGCCAGGATTAAGCTAGGAGTTTTTTTTCCTCGTATTCAAATGTGTCTGAACAGGTTCTAATTCGAATGCCTGGTTCCGTGACGAAGCGATTCAATGAAGGCGACCTAGTCATTGTTGCCAACAGGTAAGAAAGCCACAATTAATGGTAGACGGGTACATGTTTTAACCTACCAGTTTAGCTATTTACTGCCACCATATTCCAACCTCATACTGTGAACTTTATTCTCTCACTTAATTCTACTCCATTTAGTCAGTTGGACAAAACACCTGTGGTGGAGTCAATTTTCGCACACTCCAAACTAGAATCGGTCAACCCTCTAAATACCGTAGTCGACAAGAAATTGCATGTCTTATGTCGTAGTGCACGAATTTTCAGCCTAAAAATACAAAAACCGTTTTTGTATTTTTACGCTGAGAAATTGTGTGCTACGACATGAGACAGATGCAATTTCTTGTTAGTGATGTTTCCAACTTGGCATATATGTCAATGGGAGAAGTCTTGCGGCTAATGTCTTATTTTGTAACTTTCTCATCCATCCATCCATCCATTCATCCATTCATTGTTTTATACATTTTTGGTATAGATTTCTGCTTCTATTAAAGTTATGAACGAGCTGACAGAAGCTAATAGATTAAACAATTTTTTAGTTGATTGATCTGTCGACTTCAGTAAATGACGTTCGAGATAACTTCCAAAGCGATTATGAACTTGACACTTTTCCTAGTCAGTAGTCAGTAGTCAGGTGAAAAGCCGAGTGCCCAATCCATGGTGCACAATGACGGACTCCAACATCTATACCATTACTACTGTGTATATCTTACAAGAATGCACACTTGTCTCATATCTGTTAATATCTTGTTTAACAAATATTTAAGAAGGCAATTTAGTTCATTCAATGCTATTGTTTCCATATATTTGTTGTTTCCCTCTTTTTATTCTGTGAGTTTGAAGTATCGGGTGAGTTATTAGTTTTAGTTCAATTCCATTTGTACGAGTGTACGTAGATACTAACTAAAGTGACAACCCAATAAACCATGCATGTTGAGATTCACACAAATTAGCTCGAGTACTTAGTAAATAGCCTTGGGAACTCAACACTAATCGGAGTTTCGTGTAGAGGCATTGAGAAGCCAAGTGTGAAAGCACTTGTGTGCCGCGGCCCCGATCTGCTAATCGGTCATACGCACCTGCCTGGACGGTGCCGATCATTCATTTCAAGATGCAAAGAAAAGGGTGATTTTCTCTAGACCAACACTAATTCTAATTAAACAGACTGAGCGATCTTCCGTCCACAATAATCATATTTACCCTGAAGGAGGTCAACATCTTTCTATTACATTCTGGATGCACTCGAGTAAAGAGGGAGCCAAAAAAACACGAGTAATTTTTCAGATTCTCTGGGGCAAATTTGAATTTCTGTTGAAAACAGTGATAAATCAACCAATGTGAATTACGATGTTCTAAATTTATCGCTGTTCATTGCCGTGCAAAAACAGACGTAAGCAAGAGGCGTGTTTCCCATCTTAATATTCTCTGTGTATATAGTAACAGCGGGAGTTCTGCTATTGTGCCATAGGGGTGAATGCAGACAATTTGCCGATAGTTAATCAACCGAGAAAAGTTTCAATTTTCTTGCTACTTGGGTTGATTAGTTTATAGTTTTGATGTTGGTTTGATTTCCAAGTGATATGGTAACTACAGATATCACCGCTGTGCATTCACTGTGCTATTTACACTGGCTATATTTGCCTTGTGCTTCAGTTAATATTGAAAATGACTTGACAGGATCCCTAGTGCTAGGGGTGTAACTTTGTTAGTTTAGCTGTAGGATCATTAAGATTATATCATCTCCCTCAAGTCCAAAAAACAAGCCGTTTTACCACTTGTCCTAATAACACTTGACAATTCTACCTCAACTGAAATATTTTGTCCTTAGGGAATCATAAAGCTCAAGTATGTAGATCAACTCTACGATTCGTTTATATGATGAAGTATGAGATACACCTCACCCCCTCTGAGATGGCGATAGACTCATGATACTATTTTGGAGTTGTTGTGTTGATGGGGTACAAACTAGGATCAAAGACATGCCGCCTCAACTCATTAGACCTTTCCTTGAGATGAATAACCAGTGTTTGCATGGTAGAAGTGTGCGTAGAGTCAGTCTCTGCTTAATGATGAGACTATTCATTATCGACACCATTCTTTAGTGCTTAAGTCGTAAATACACTCCTTTTCATAGAGCGAGTGTTGTTACTAGATACACCGCAAGGATACTGTCCCGAGATAAGGTAAGATAGAGGACGTAAAAGTCTTCAATTTTTCAAAGTTATGCATGTACAAGCTCATTTATGTTAGATATGTTTTGTTGCTCCATTATCAAGTATCCAAACTGTTTAGACTAGTTATATATTCTCGTCAATACTTGAGTATCTATACAGAACTATAAGTTGAAAGCGCGGCGCCTTATACGACGTTAGTACATCATACCAGGAAGTAAAACTAGAGAGAGATAGTACAACCTATCTGTCAGATGTTTTCAAAAGTCAGGTTACTATTTTCTTGACCAGTTGTTCGAAGAGTGCATGGATAGCACTATCGGTTAGATAAATCCTTATCCAGTGGGTAAGTTGATGCTGTTGTCTGATACATGTATCCACTGGATAAGGATTTATCCAACGAATAGCGCTATCCACTCTGAAGAACCGGTGTGAGTATTGGATTAGTTTCCGAGTTACAAAGCCACGACTGTTGATTTAGAGAAAATGTTCCAATCGTAACTATAGCTTGATTGCTTGTTTGTGTATCACCATGTACCTCTACCATTCTACAATACGAGTACTACTCGGACGAAGTAGAAATACTAGGAATACTAGATTTAGACGGCATTACATTGACGCAAAAACCTTTTCCCCCACCCGCAACAGTAAAACGATCAGCATTCATTTATGTCGACAATTGTGTATTTATTGTTGTGTTAGTGTCGTTGTTATATATCGTACAGGTTGAAATTTTAGAAAACGTTTTGCATCAATGAATCCGCGAAACGACAACTTTGACAGCCAACTCGAACTGACGCATGCGCAACGCGGCGTATACAATAACTTCGTGAAAATAAGGTGTTTACTGAGATGTTGACGCACGCAAAACTTAGTCTATCCTTAAACTGTACAAAAATTACCGAGCTGTACTTATTGAAGCAACGTTGATCTACCTGGGATAACATTGTGTTACATACTTGGTACATAAATCGGGAAAAGAGCTTCTCGGACACTCGACTGACATGTAACTGACTGTCGATGCGCTACAGTGTGCCAATCGGTGCGCGCGTCAAGCAGTTGAGTTTCGTACACATCCAGAGTGAAACTTGTCAGTTTCTATTTCTTCCATTCATTTCTTATTGATGTTTCCAACTGAACGAAAACGACCACTAGAAAAGTATGCGTTTTCAGATATATAATTTTGTTGATTGACAACTGAATTATCCAAGGCTTGAGCCGTTGAGTCGTGTGAATTCACATAACGAGACTCAAATTAGCCACCAGCTCAGGATTAAAGAAAAAGACAAACAAAAATAGAATGAAAGAAAAGAAAAATATTAAAAATATTGAATGAAATCTAACATTTGTTTGACTATTATGGACAAACGTATATTTTACTTTATTGTTTGTGCGATCGTTTATACTGAAGATAAACACTATTAATTTATCTTTAATTCAGTGATCCTTTCTTTCCAAAGACATAAACATCTGTACTTGTAGTATTTTAAGGATTCAAAATACGATTCAAATTTTCACCGTTTTTTGCTGACTAAATGAAATTCGACCTACCACGGAGTTGGACTTAAGTAGTGGCTGAAGTGGTTTTCAATTAAAGTAATCTATGTGTTAAAATAGAATTGCAGGACTTGCTATTCGTCTATGTACATATGGTTGAGTAGTTATTCAATATTGTTGCTTAAAGGCAAGTGAAATTGACTTTTTCATAAGTGGATTACATTATCTAATATAAACAAACATACATACAGTGCCCACTATTGACAGCATCAGACAGCGATTGGTCATAAGCTCTTTTATTACAGATTTCTAATTCTGACTATTTTAAGAGTTCCAACGAGTGGAAGGTACTAATGATAGAGTGAGTGGTTGAGTTGAAGGGTGGATGAGTACTGATGAGAGTTCTGCTGAGATGATTGGTGCAACACTGGTTGGGTGTGTCAGCTACCGACAGAGCGAGTGGTGATTGTGTGGAGATCTAACGAATGAGTTTAACTTAGTGACTGAACGCCTCAGCGCACTTCAATCTAATTCTGCCGCTACAATATCATACCAAATTGACGAAATATAGACCTTGACAAGAATATCCCCTCTCGAATTTACTTTGATTACTACGCATTCCATAAATTCCACAATACTTCAGTTTCGAGTTGTTTATGCACCTTGACAAAAGACGCATTTGCTCAGCCTTAGCCTCAATTCAGCGTAAATTATTCACAAATACCAACGAGAATGTGAAAAATGTTGACATAGGACAATAGAATATAAAATCATTTTTTAATTCCACGGGTTTATTCTCTGGATTGAGGCTAAGGGTGCGTTCGATTGACCTTATTCCGGAATAGGAATACTTGGAATAATACGGAATGTCCGTTAAATTGAGTCTGTTCCGATTCCGGAATAAGCGGAATATATTCCAAACATTCTGCTCATTATAGCAGAATGCTTGGAATATTCCGGAATAATGACGTCATGCTTCTGCTCCAGAATCTGGAATTATTCCTATTCCTGAATATGGTCAATCGAACGCACCCTAAGGCTGAGCAAATGCGTCTTTTGTCAAGAAGTACAGCAGTGTCTAAACAACTCGAAACTGGAGTATTTCTCTAACTTGTAACATAAAAAGCAAGTTTTTTCTGTTCTTCATGGAGTATTTAAAAAACATTGATAAATCGAATCGACTGCTTTATGAAGTTTGTATTGGTATTTCTGAAACATGGTCAGTCAGTGATACAACATATAGTTCAGCTAGTATTGATTGATTTACCTGGTTATATATAGCTAATTGCATAATCGTTGTCGGGTTGAAAATCATAAATCATAGAAGTTGAGACCGCAAAGATGGATGGGAAATCAGTTCATGAGCCACATTGCATACAGATATATTCAATGTTCTCGTAGTTTTGAAGGTATATGAGCTATTTAACTAAGATCCTACAAGTCTGGATAAAAAGGTCGATGATTTGACGGTGTTATTTGAGAGTTTTAATTTCCCAGAATTCCTTTTGGTCATAGCTTTCATGATTTTCAACCCGACAACGATTATGCAATTAGCTGTATGCTGACAGTGCATGCAGTCATTCGTTCGTTCACTCATCCATTCATATTCATGTTTACTGATGCCTTTATTCGTACCGTTTACAATACAGTAAATAGATGAACGAACCATGAGTTAGAAAATGAGAAAAAAGACAATTATTGCATCAAACGTTGCTGATAGATGGAATAAATTATTATTATTTAAAGTATTATTTTGGACAGAGAGAGAGAGAGAAAGAGAGAAAAAATGAAAGACAGAATGGATGGATGGATGGATGAATGAAGGAATGGATGGATGGATGGATGGATGGATGGATGGATGGACGGGATGGATGGATGAATGAAGAATGGATGGATGGATGGATGGATGAATGAAGGAATGGATGGATGATGGATGGATGGATGGATGGATGGACGAATGAAGGAATGGATGGATGGATGAATGATGGATGGATTGATGGATGAAGGAATGGATGAATGGACAGATGAATGAAGGAATGGATGGAATGGATGGGACGGACGAAGAATGAATGGATGGATGGATGGATGAATGGAAGGATGAATGAAGGAATAGATGGATGGATGGATGAAGGAATGGATGGATGGATGGACGGATGAATGAAGGAATGGATGGATGGACGGATGAATGAAGGAATGGATGGATGGACGGATGAATGAAAGAATGGATGGATGGACGGATGAATGAAGGAATGGATGGATGAATGAATGGATGGATTGATGGACACTGAGATGGAATGAGAAATCAATGAAAGCGAAATAGAACGGAAGATTCATTCATTCGTTCTTTCATTTCTTTGATCATTTATCGATGGTCTAAACGCGGTTTGCAGTTATTATTTTTTAACCGACAGAAAAATTGATTTTCTCTTGAAATTTCAAATTAAGCTCATTTTTGCGAAGACACACAAATAGATTTCTTAGCAAGTGTAGGAACATTGGTATCTCTTGAAAATGATTTTGTGCGAAACGAAACAAAACAAACGAAACGAATATATCTGGCCCTTCATGTCGGCTGTGAGTTTTGTCAAAAGAGTAAAACGCGAGGATTAAATTCGGCGTCGAAACTCGGCGTAGAAACGTCGGATAAATAAAGACAAAAATACACATTCCTAAAGAGCTAAAAACTAATCCTTATATATGCATAGATTTCCTTATAAATCATTATTTCAGGAGAATTTCGTTTGACCTTCTGTATCACTTTATCCATCATGGGCTACCTGTGTTCCAGTGATGTGCCACACCTGCGTGTTGGAGGACTGGGGAGGAGGTTGAGGTGGATGATGGTGAGGGAGGGGGAGGGGTGGGGAGTACGATAATGACAGTTGTGATTATAATAATATGATGCAGTATTCAGATTGCCGCTCAAACATATGGCCCCAAAACATCATGTCTGAATGGAAACAAATGAAGTGGGATAAAGATGGGATATTTGCTCGCATAAGCGTATTTATTTTAGTGTTGCCCTTCCGATCTTTTATTTGGTTTGTTTTATTCGTGTCAGCTTGGATTTCTCATTTTTTCTTTAATGTTTTTTTTCTGTTCATTTTCCATTTTCTTTACATCTTTGAGGATGTCTGACATTGATATTTTGTTTGTTTGTTTGTCTTTTGTCAGTTTACTTGTATAGACTTCGGCTAAATCGAATCGACGTATGGCACAAGGCTGTACTATATATCGTCTAAAACTATTACTGCTCGTTGGGATTTCGTTTTAAAAGCAAACCCCTTTTAATCAGTGTTTTTCGTGCACCAAAATGTTATCGCGGTTTGCATCTAAAACGGCTTAGTTTGTTCGATTTGCTGATCGGCTTACCGGCCATTAATAAGACTGGTTTAAAATGATATATGTACCATCGTGTGCACGCGATACGAGGTACCTGTCACAGTCAGGACTTCATTCTTTATCGCATTTCCATGGATCATTATCGTTATAGAAAACCAAGCTAACTACAGCAAACATGCAACGGATCACGAAGCTACGGTCTAGTTCAGTCATGTATTGTTATTAAGTAATCATCCATGCAAGAACTAGGCAAGCTTTCATTGTACTACGGCAATAGCTCTGTCCACATAGAATATTTCTAATTTCAAGGATACAGAAATAGAGGATGACACATAATAATATTTCAATGTAAAAATAAAGGTAATCAATGATTTCGGGTAATTTATTGGAAATGTTTCATATCTAACCAATCAGAACAGCCCAAGACAATAGCAAAGAATATTGCTTATTTTACAAGGTTTCCCACATACAATTTGCTTTAAAATTGGCATGTGATGCCAATGGATAACAGACAAACTTGACATGTAAACAAATCGGAGTATGTATATCTTATACCTAACCTTTTTGCCAATTTTCATGTTTAAGCCAATGGGATCACTAGTTTTAACAATAGAAAATTTAAGCATTCCATCATGCATTGCCGTTCAGTTGCCTAGTTCTTACGTGGACCATTACTTAAAACAACTTAAACAGAGCATGGGTTGTATGTTCTACTAGTTCTGTTATCATTAATACAAGTAAGACTTTGACTATACTATCAACATTTTGGCCTGCAGAGCTGGCGGTCTGCGTTTTATTGAATGAGGGGGAGGGGAAGAGAGAGGCAGGAAAGCCCTTTCCTTTCTTTCCTCCACTCCCTATCCCTCCCCTCCCCCAGGCTATCCGCATCACTTGCTTGTAACGAACCAAAACATTCAGTATATCACATGATTGTTGCATTTTCACAGAAACCTTCTTTTCAATTAAGTTTCAAGTTTTCAAATAAGAATTTATGTAAGTTGATGAACCTGCCGCCAAACAGCACGGGATAACTATTGATATCAAGAATATTCAATTTGTGAAATGTTTCTTCTAATTTCGATGCAGTATGTCTTGTAAATTATTCTATTCCTTATTAGTTTACAACAAGGTATTTATGTTTTATGTTGATCTACTCAAACCGGGGTATGGAATATCCTAAGAATGGAGCCTTAATTGGGTGACAAACGACAACGCAAACCCCCAAAGGTGTGACCCCGGCATATAAACATGGTATACCAACATGTAAACACTGTTCACCACAGATAAAAACCCTGCTGAAAGTAATTCATCAACCACAAACTATCGTTTATAATGATAAAACCAGCCTTTAAAAGTAATTCTTACGATCTTTAAAGAGTAGGTTTCTGGCTAAACACGTAGCCTTAATATCATTAGTAATGACAACGTAATGATTGTTTCGAATAACCTCGCAAAACGCAGCTATTTAAGGGGCTGTGTTGTTCTTCTTTTGTCGGACTGTCGAAAGTTCACTGCTAAAGTTTAGCTATTGTTCTTTTCTATTTTAAACAGTCGTCTTAGAGTTACAGATTCTTGGCCGAAGTTACAGGCGGGCACAACGGCGGCTATGGCTCAATCATGAGGGTTTTCAAGTCCGGTTGAATATAATTCATCTTTACCTTTCATTGGTACAGTTGTTCTGTTTTGAGATACTGTTACGCCTGAGAAGCGTTCAAACTATTGATTATAGTGACGATTCTAAGCAAACCTTTAGTGGCCGTGTAGAATATCCATTTCCAATCTTTTCTTCTATTTATTCAGCTTACCGATAACGCCAATGGAAGCGGACGAGGGCGACAAGACTACTAGAAGGCTTTAAATTTTTGATAACTTCCAGAACCGTTTTTGCATCTTTAATCAAATTGCAAAGAACCTAAGATTCTCGTTTAGTCGCATCTGTAGCTTGTAAATACCTGTAACTCCTCACGCTATGTACTTATGGATGTTGTATGTATATGTCCAATACACCAGCGCAAAAACGGTCGTGGTTTTGAGAACAAATTTCAAGGATAATTCATTGGATACGTCAGTCATTAAGCATGCACGAGGCTGAGACCTACACATCCTTCCTTACTTCAGTTCCTACACACTATTCCTTGATTGTTAGTTTAGTTTAATTTCTTACTGATAAACCAAGTTTTTTTCTTGCCTACCTCCCGGAGATAAAAAGTTCAAAAGCTCAATTCGTGAAACTTTGTCCGATATTTTAATTGGTCGAATACAGCGCGAGCTTAAGCTTGTCTATCTGTGTTGTTTTCGCCCCAACCCAGTATTACTATTAGTACTCTAGGTACATATAAAGAATGGCAGCACTAACCTGTTGTGCCCTCATATACCATATCAGATGTACAACAAGAATGATGTCAACACGAGATTCTTCCGTTAATACCTCCACTTATTTGGCGTCCATCAAACAACAAAACATGAGCTTTTCCCTAAATCTTGTTGCTTTTTCCTTTTGTAGTGAGCATAAAAAGTACAATAATCCCCCTCACTGCTTGTTACGATCACTTTTTAGCAACGCTCATTTTGGGACAGTAAGAAAACGCCAGTTTTTGGAGCGAGATTCGCGCTCCGGCGACAACCAAGGTGGTTGCTGAGCGAACTACTTCACAACACTATTAAAAATTTGTGAATATTGGTTTTTTTGTGATCCCGTACAAAGTATAAAAAATTAACGTAGCCTGTCTCTTATTTGTCAGACACACACACCTGTATTAATTTTAAATGAAAACGAAATCTTCTAAGAAACCATGTTTTGTACCGAGAGATATCCGCTAACCACCTTGTTCTCCGTCTTTGTTATTTGAGAATGGAAACCTTTTGAAAGAAAAAAACATGGAAATTTGTGAAAAGTTTTACAGATTTTTTTTTCATTCATCCATGATCTCTACAACTCAGCGTGTCATGTAATTGCAAGCCCAAAGAGCAATGTTTTAAATCATTTGTTTGTGATAAATGATTCAAAGCCACCTGTCATTACGAACTTTCTGAATAAATTTACGCTCAACAGAAAGTTGCTTTGGAAGGCTTTGGCGTTACAGCTCACTTTAAATCTCCTTGGCATGACGATCTAAGTTTTCTTTGAAGTTATAAACTCTATGATTGTGACATTAACTCCTGATCTTTGCGTGTTTTTTGGTAGTTCTAGCCACAATGTGTTATTGTGCATTAAAGAATCATGATCGTCAGTAATTTGCGACGTCCTCCTTGGCCGCTGTGAATGAACAAACACATCGTTGTACCAATGGCGTTGCCTTGAAGTATATCATTTGTTGAGTACGACTGACCACCTATGTTTGAATGTTGCTGATCATTTTTTTGTGGTCCAAAAGGCGGGCTGTTTGGCATTTCGTCTACCTTACATTCAAACAAAGACATTTGGATGTACTTTCACATGCTATTGCTTCGCGCTACTGTTTTTTGGACACGAAAAGGCATCCTATAAATTTACCTGTCAAAATCCTTCATATAATAAGGATCTTTAGGCGATGAAACTTTAATGCTTTTGAACATATTTTATTATTCTTTAAGCGAAAAATATCCACTGGAATTACCAAAGTTTTCACAGCGATATCAGTCAAACTTCGTTTCGATTCTGAAGTTCGAAAACGCTGTCAAGTTTTTCGGTATGAAATGATTTAGTTAGGATCGAACCAAAGCCGCAGGGAAATCGCTATTGAAGTCAAATATGTTAATTCCGTCTCACAGGAAGGCAGGCAGTGTTTATTACATTATTTTACCACAAATAGTTTGTCTTGTCTATGCCCGTTGTAAGAACATGTAAGGGACTGTGTGAGGTCTCTTTCAACGACGAAAATAAGGAAACAAATGAGATACTTTGACTTTCGACTTATTTGCTTGACACTTTCGACCGCTATTATCACATTTGCGCACAAAATGTTTTACAGTCATTTTGCTAAAAAGACCTTAACGTTTTCATATATTTGTACGGTATTTACGAAGCATTCCAACGCTTCGACCATCAAATGTACAATTATTAATTTGCGTGGAAGCATAGTTGGCATGGCAACATACTCATAAATGCTTCGCAGAAATACAGATGTTAAAAACTCACTGGTAGCGACCATAACGCAGCCAAGTATTAATTACATGGACGACTCATCTATTTATCGACATCCTGTCACTACTTTACATTTTATAATCAGGAACAATGTCAGTTTATACCTTCGTTCATTCAACTTTTATTTCATCACGTCAAATACATTTAATCTATACAACTGTCCGGTCGAGCTTCGCTTGGCGAAAAACGCATCGATTCTAAGACCACTTCACGGTTCTGTCCAGTCCAGGTTCGCAATGATAAAATACACTCAGTAATTGTACGAAACAACGTGAATAGTTACCGAACAGAACCGCTAAATGGTTGTAATGTAATATAAACGAATGGATGTCTTAAAATACTTGTACACTGCGGTCAATTCTCCTCCCTAACCCCCCTTCAAGGTAATTTAAGAATATGATGTCATAGATATCAAACAATTTCTGGTGAAACAAATTTTAGTCTGGGGACAAACTACAAAAGAAAAAGAAAGGAGAAATAGATCAAGTAACCATCTTATCCCACTTATCCCATCTTATCATTTCACAAAGGCTGGTCTATAAAACTCTACTATACTAGCATTCGTAAGGCTAGAAGCTACAAAGGATTTTCTACTCATCTACCTTAGACTTAGTCAGACAATTTAGTAACCTAATCACATCTCGTGTGGTGACTATAAATTAGCAAATTAGTACGAATATCGATGGGACCACAACAAAAATAACTTAATTTCTATTTTACACCGAGGGCGTATGCTATGGTAGTGTTAAACACCAATGAAACTACAATTTCAAAACTCAACTCTAATATATTTTACAGTCCTAGGGACAGTGATGCCCGGCGCGAGATCAGTGATTGCCAAACTGAAAGGATGTTTCCTCTTTCTCCAGTTTAACTCTCTTGGCTTGGGTAGCTGGGTCCGAGGCGTCTTGCGTCTCGCTTTTGACCTTCGTAAAGGCGCATGATGCAATGTTGGACAGGGAACTCACATCGCATGTGATGTTGTCGATCCTGGGAGACAGGGTCTCTAGTCTTGGGGTAATACGTGGCGAGTCTCCATTCATCGACCCAGTTTCGCCCATCATATCAGAGAAGTCCAGTGTCTTAGGGACTACTTTTCCACCATCAGAGCTGGACGGAGATGATCCTTGCGCGTAGTCTAACTTCACACTAGTCGTCGTCTCCCTCTGCCGACATATTCGCTCACTTAACATCATGAGCTGTCTGCTTGCAGGGAAAGGGTCTACCGGTGAGCTACTCATGCTTAGCTTCGAGTCTAATCTATGTGGTGTTAATTCAGGTGGATAGAAGACGTCTGGTGCTGTCAAGCCAGCTGGGGTGTCTGTCTTGCAGGATGCAGCCTTAAGCCAATGGTCGGCAGCCTCTATCGCACTTGCTGCTTCAGCGAGAGGCGAAGACAAGATGTCGTCCGCATTGGATGTTGCTTGGCTGAGAGTCGTAAGAGTGGACGAACACTGAAAGTTACTGACGTTAACCATTGTTGGTCGGTCATCGTCGGCGAGTGGGTCATCGTTGTCTACTTCGTTGGTTGCTGTTCGATGAGGGGACGCACCGTTGGTGTTGACGCCTTCTAACGATACAATGGAGCTTCGTCGAGACCCGTCGATGGTAGAACACTGTTTTTGATAGGATTCAGCTGATGACGACGCTCGTTCGCGTCCTTCGGGTGTTTTTCCGTCAATCTTAGCATTCAATTCATCGATGTAACCGTCACTTCTTGTAAGAGCTTTTTTAAATTGCTGTATTTCTTTTTCGTACTGTGTTACTTTGGTCTGCATAGCAGTCATACTGTAGTGGCTGAACCTATTAAGACAGTTGTTATTGTTTTCATGTTGCCTCATTGTATATAATAGCATTTTTATAATATTAGTAATTTAATACATTTCAGTAAAAACTTATTACAACCTGTTAGTCTGCTTGCTTGCCTGTCTTCTTTACTTACCTCTCTATACTATCTGTAAATATACATGTACACATCAATTATACGTATATGTACATGTATAATCTACATTAATCTACATACACCTGTTTCGAAAAAGGTTGTCAGAGAAAGGCGATAGGAGAATGGTGAATGGTCATTCTAAGACCAGATGGAGCTATAGATGTGTATGTGTATGCAAATAACCTGACAATTTAGTTCATAAAGCTTTCAGTTGTAATTATTATTACGAAACCAAAATAGAATAATTTAAACTGACCGGCAATCAATTCAACTTTGGTCTTTGAATAAGCATTCTCCTATCTCCTTTCTCTCTGACAACCTTTTTTGAAATAGGTGTATACAGTTAGGGTGCGTTCGATTGATCATGACCCTATTCCAGAATAGGAATACACGGAATAAACACTTGGATGCTTTTATTTCAGCACATTTAAAATTACAAACTGTTCCTTGTAACTTTATTACTCGTGCCCAGGCCGAAGGCCGGCGCACGAGTCTAGGATTCGAGACCGTATTTTTTTTTTTTTGGTCACCGTCGCGATATGGCCGGAAGGAGACAAAAAGTCTGGCCACAAGAGAGATTACAAAGCACAAACCAATCAGGAAGCACCGGAGGTCAAGGGGCAACAATCTAAGTGTATTTTCGTCTAAATTTAGATTGAACTCGACGATTCGTAGATCTTTATCTTTGCTCACCAACACACACCATTGGTAGAACAAGCCACAGCTATCTCAAAATTGACAGACGAAGAGAAGAGACTATAGAGTCATTCTTCCGTGACAATCTCCGATACTTGACCGTTTTTTGATCATACGTTCAATGCACGTTATGACAATGACAGTTGCGTGACGAGGGAGACTATTTGTCGGTGAGCATAGATAAAGATCTCCGAATCAGTACGTACTTGGTACGTCTTGAGGTTGCATAGGTCAGATGGTTCTTATTAACTCCATCTCAGAACGCAATCGCACCAGGGCACGAGTGAACGCTCAATGAGCGTCTTGTTACTCGGGCCCAGGCCGCAGGCCGCCCGAGTTAGAAAATGCGGATTTCGGTAGTAGTAGTAGTTTTGTTCGGCTTCAAAATGACGAGTATGCGACGTATTTAATCGTATCCGGAGTTTCAAGATTACTCCGCAGATTTGAAAAGATAAAGGAGACACAGGACTCAAGTAGATTATGAATCTTAGTTTTGAAAGCAGCTGTAGATCTTCAAGCTATTAAAAGGTCAGGATTCTAGTTCATCGTTCAATGACTAGAAGTGGTAAAAGGACTAGAAGCTCGCTTAAAATATTTATTTTTTTTAAACAAACGCGAGGCCGTTATCGGGAACCATCTGACCTATGCAACCTCAAGACGTATCATGTTCGTACTCACCCGACTAATAGTCTCCCTCGTCACTCAACTGTCACTGATTGTCATGACGTCAGAGAAATTATATTGTATTGAAGAAGATGTCCTTGTTTTATTCGACGTTCGAACCGTAACTCGAACCCGAACTCGATTCCAAACTCGACGTTTCGGGATCTGAAGCTAGAGAGGGGGCCTTTACACAAACTCATCAAAATCAAATCAATTGAACTCAAAGTCAAAAGGTAATCAAATGAACTCGAAGGCAAATCAAATGAACTCGACACATACATGTATATACATAGTCTCCCTCGTCACGCAACTGTCAGTCATTGTCAGGTCTCTCCTCGCGCAGCTGACATTGTCCTTGTTCTTCAACCAACTGGCATTCATTTTCAAGTACTTCCTCGAACAACTGACATTTTCCTTTTCACAATGCCCGAGTGAACGCTCATTGAGCGTCTTGTTATAATACAACAAGGAAACAAGGAATTGTTTCAATTTACAGTGGACAGTAGCTGCGTGACAGCGATTTAGGATGTTATTTCGTCTATTCCTATTCTGGAATAAGGTCAATCGAATGCACCCTTAGTTTGTCCTGTCCGTCTGACTACCTATTTGTCTGTCTGTCTGACAATCTGTCTGTCCGTCCATCTATCTGACAATCTGTCTGTCTGTCCATCTATCTGACAATCTGTCTGTCCGTCCATCTATCTGACAATCTGTCTGTCTGTCTGTCTTGCTACATACCTCTGTGGTGACTTGGTAAACAAAGATTCATCTTTTAATCGTGTTGTTTCTCTTAACAAGTGTTCATTCTCTTCTTGTAGTCTTTTATTATCCTGAGAAGAAAAACATTCAATATTCTACATGTACATAAGTTCAAGTTCACCACCATATATACTCACCTCTTTAGTTTTAAGCATGCCACTTTTCAACTGTTCATATGTTATACTTGCTTCTTGTAACTTAGCTGTGAGTTTGAATAACATGTCAAGATCTGGTGTATGCATTTTTGAGCCAAAAATATCTTTGCCTTTTTGATTGACTGATAAATGTAAAGCAGATATGGTTTTGTCTTGTTCTGAAAGTCTTTCGTGGAGTCGTTTGTTCTCTACTTTGAGTCTCTCAATCGTATTGTGTAGAGCTGATAGGTCATCCTAGTAAAGAAGAAGAATATTTTGTAAGCTATAATGTATGGTCAAACCTCTTTTAAGCCGTCACCCTCGGAAATAGTCAAGGTGACTGCTTAATAAAGGTCAAGTTTACAGTAAGTATGGGGACCGATTTCCGGGAATTTTTAGTGAAAGTGACCGCTTAATAGAGGGTGACTGCTTTACAGAGGGCCGCTTAAAAGAGGGTGACTGCTTTACAGAGGGCCGCTTAATAGAGGGTGACTGCTTTACAGAGGGCCGCTTAAAAGAGGGTGACTGCTTTACAGAGGGCCGCTTAATAGAGGGTGACTGCTTTACAGAGGGCCGCTTAATAGAGGGTGAATGCTTTACAGAGGGCCGCTTAATAGAGGGTGACTGCTTTACAGAGGGCTGCTTAATAGAGGTTTGACTGTACTTACATGTCAATGATTATAGTATATGTGATATTACATGATAGCGAAAGGTCATGACATGAACCACACATTGAAAACAAGGAAAAACACACATAATGTTTGTTGTGTCAATATACATGTAGTTTCCTCACATAAAGAATTGAATGAGTCAAAATTACATGATGAGATATAAAACAATGCCATCTTATGGAGCACAGCAGAAGACATTCCTTATCAAGCTCTTAAGTGATGGGTTGAAGGTCAGTTTGTTAGTTGATACTCAAGGTGATTAAGCACAGTGAAAGTTCAACTGCTGTTTACGAAGGGTGGGAAATGGCCCTGAAAAACATTTGACTTTCTTGAATCTTGTAATGTTTAAAGGAACCTTAAAATATTTTCAGACCATCTTGGAGTGTCATATTCTAAAATAATATTATTGATGATACCCCCAGGGGGGGGGGGGGGGGGGGTACCATATTTTTATAAACCCCCCAAAACGTCCTTGTCAAAATCTTTATATCAAAAAAAGTCCACCAGAAAATTGCTAACTCAAAAAAAGTCCCAAGCCGCAAATTTCAAACCCCAAATAGGTCTTTGCACCTCCCTGTCACTTATACCCCTGAGTACCCCCCCTGGGATCATACCACAGCCTCAAGACAAAGTCTCTTGCTTGAATATTAAAAAGGTTTGCAATTAGCCCATTCTCCACCCCTTTTTCCTTCTGAAAGGTGGAATTTTATAGTATGTTAATAAAGGTATTATTTGCTCAAAATGTTTTTGACCGTACGACCACCTTCAGTGGAGGTATTATTATAATAGATTAGTGGTAGTTAGTAGCAGTACATGTAGTACAGTAGTATGTATAGTATTAGTAGTAGTATTCTGACACTTAAATGGTTGTCAGCATGTACAAATGTACATGTATCAAAGTCAATCATGACATGATGGAAGGCTGTACATAAGTGTCATTCAATCAGTGTCACATCAATGATGATAGAGATGACAGTATGTCACATGATACCAGCCTACTTGACTTTAATTAACAGTATTGATTGATTGATTATGATGATGATGATAATAATGATGTTGCAATAAATTTATTGTTGTGACTCCAAGGGATTCAGTGTCAGTGATTTACAAGTCAATGATGATGATAGAGAAATTGAGGATAATGACAGTCATAATAAAAATAAGACAACCTTGCTGACAATGGGTTTGAAACATAGAGCTGCAATTAAATTTGTTCTTTCTCGTAAGAGCTTAACAACCATCTGTCAGGTAATTTGATCTTTATAAGTCAATATGACAGGAAAGAAAAACTCTGGCTCACAATCAGCTAATTTTCTTCCCCTTGATTTTACCTAAATTATTTTAATCACATTCGCATTAACTTAGACTATGTTTCTGTTATAAGAGATGCATGGAGAACATATTTATGACTTGAAGATTTTTTTTCTACTCCAAATGCTTGCCAACCAATGGCAAAGGTCAATTATGCCTTTACGCGCTCAATAATGAGATGGCTTACCTCATATTCTTTTCTTATGAGTTCAAGTCTTGTTCTCCGTAACTCAGCTTTTGTTATTGAGTCTGAGTTAATGTGTAGATCAATGCTCCCTAAACATAAAACAATATCTGTGAGATTATGTGCCAAGCGTGGCCTGATATCAGCTTGGTGGGTTGTATTGAAAAGACATGTAACATATAGGTCAAGTCAACTCAACCATGCATACAGCATTTTTAAACAAACTGATCATTTGCCATTCTGACTCCTTATGTGGCTGACAGCTAGAAAATGTTGAAGTATTTACAACACTGAGAAATGACAATCTGAACTAGAAACACAAGTATATCTTTGGGAATATGTGTATGTGTACACAATTCATGGTATGATGAGTTTGAAAGACTCTATATTCTATGCATGTATCAAGTGAGACTTTACATGTACAACACGTACAGTACTGTATAAGGAAGTATAAATACCCTACAGTGTAACATATATAGAGGGTAAAAATGCTCTATGTATTGTACAACAAGGCATATTGCCTATAGCCTGATACACTTTATCAAATCATGCAGAACACTAGCCGTCTACAACTTGTTTCTGAATAAAGTTCAGTTCAAAACCCTAGGTCACCCAACTAAACTACGATTCATTCTCACCCAAAGACATCACTAATTTCATTCCAAAGAGTACCAAATTGTTCCTGACCAAAGGATAAAGGAATACCAGCGAAATGAAGGTCAGCCGTGGGTCGAACGCGAATCCAGACAATAACCAAGGCTGGCATGAATAGAATTAACGTTTCAGACTTCACGATGACCTTAGTGTCAACCTTTATGACGCGCACTATGTCACTGTCACAGGGGCATATTATTCGAAAGGTTTTCAAGCGTACTGCCCTCTCGACGAGACCGCCTCCTTCGATTTTTGCGAAGTCAAATCAATTTCACTCAAACCTCTTTCCCTCCCCGAGTTAATTAAATCAACACTTTTCCTGGACATTGAGAGCTTTCTTTGTTGTGGGCGCTTTGAAAAAATGAATAAAGAGGAAAACGAAGACAAAAGGGTAAAAGCGCGAATCCATAGATCACGCACAAACACTTGATATTCGACATGGCACGAAGAGCTGCTTCTTATACTTCGAAAATGATTATACAACAGTCAGAGACAAAGAAACAAGCTTCCTACTGACCTAATATCTTCTTACAAGGTTGTTCGTGAGTGATCGGTGTCCTACAAGTCGGGCAGTAGCGATTTGTTCGCAGCCATAGATCCAAACAAGGCGAACAAAATACATGTTGGTTGGGGCAGACGACCGGTTCCTTGACCTACGAAAACAAACCAATAAATACCTGACTTACGAACTACAAACAAGCCATACTAAAGTTTCATTCATAATAACAATGAATATACCTTTCCCAAGCATATCTGACAAGAGATCGGCAGAGTTAATGACAATGAAGCGTTGGTTACTCTGTTGGCAGACGCCATCTTTACCAGGACATGAACCTGCATTAATTACTAGTCAGCGCGGTATCAACAAACTAATATTATTAGCATGCGCACTAGAGCACATTCCAAGATGGCGGACGGAGTGGATGCATGGTTTTCTTCAATAGTTATATTTGCTTCACTTCTTAAGCTGCTATTCCTTCAGACATAGTAAGATTCTGGCTATCGTACTCACGGCAATATAAAGGATGCCTAACAACAATTTACTTTGTAAACAACAATTATTTGTATTTTGCATAATACTTTGTTTATTTCTGCAGTCGTTCTACAGATTTTGAAGTTCATAGGAATTGGTTGGCTGTAACATACAGTCTTCCCATTGACAAATGGTATTACGAGGTGAATATACTGTCATTTTAACTATTCACCTTACTTGTCTGTACTTTTACTTATTGTAGTAATAATATTTTGGATTTTATCAGAATACATCGCAATGGACCTTAGACTACCCCCCTCTGTTTGCCTGGTTTGAGTTCATCCTGTCACAAGTAGCAGTATATGTTGACCCCAGGATGGTAGTAATAAGCAGTAAAGAATATGTCAGCACTAGAACCATTGTATTTCAGAGGGTTTCAGTGATTGTTGCTGATTTATTGCTTGTCCATGCTGCGAAAGAGTAAGTGGTATTCATCCATCCATCCATTCATCTATCCATTCATTCATCCATCCATCCATTCATTCATCCATCCATCCATCCATCCATCCATCCATCCATCCATCCATCCATCCATCCATCCATTCATCTATCCATTCATTCATTCATCCATCTATCCATTCATTCATCCATCCATCCATCCATCCATAAACAAAGATAGAAACAATATATTTTAAAGCCATTTATTCTATTGAACCACAAGTGCTCCCTTGCGGCATGCACGGCAGAGGAGCCTTATCCATTCATTCATCCATCCATCCATGAACTACTGTAAGTTCAAAACAATATATTCTAAAACCATTTATTGTATAGAATGATAATAAATATTGCTCCCGTGCACACAGAAGAGCCCAATCCATTCATAGATCATCCCATCCATCCATCCATAAACTAAGTTCAAAACAATATATTCTAAAGCCATTTATTAATGTATTGAATGATAATATTGCTCCTGTGCATGACAGAGGAGCCCCATCCATTCATAGATCATCCATCCATCCATCCATAAACTAAGTTCAAAACAATATATTCTAAAGCCATTTATTAATGTATTGAATGATAATATTGCTCCTGTGCATGACAGAGGAGCCCCATCCATCCATCCATCCATCCATCCATCTATCCATTAATTCATTCATTCTGACATCAGATATCACACCAACTAGAAATATTAACAATAATACTTAAAATCTTAATTTGGCCAAATACATTGTACAGTACATGTAAATTTGAAAACGAGAAGATAAACAAGATACATTTCTGTTTGTTAATATTTTGATTATATCTCGTTTTCACATTTATAACAATACTTTAAAAATGTGATGAGAGTGAATATTATTAATCATCCAGTCGGTAAAATGAAACAGAATTGAGTTACTTACTGGAAAATTAAATTACAACACATCAGTTGCCTGATGAAGACCGATGGTATCGGTCGCAACGTAGCGTGTTGCAATTTAATTTTCCAGTAAGTGACTCAATTTTATTTCACTTAAATGTGATATTAACAGTGTAATCTCCACAAACATTGTCAATGATTTACACATAACTAAATATGTTCAAGTTATCAACTGACATATAAACAAAGGAATGGATTGATGGAATGATCGATCAGTGAGTTGTGAGAAAGTGATGATAATAAGTTAGTAAGTATAATGACTGATTGTTTTATATTCTAGGTACTGCAACTATCTACACAAAACCAAGAAAGTCTCCTTTCCACTATCCAATGGATTAATTCTTGCATTACTACTAGTGTTTAATTTTGGATTGCTGGTTGTGGATCATATCCTTTTACTAATACTAGATAGATAGATAAACCTATATAATATATAGCCATTTAACTATTTATAACTGACATTACTATTTATGACATGACATTTATAGAGTGACATTACAGTATGAAGCCAGAGCTCTATCAATAACTAGTATTACTATTACCCTATAAATCATAATCATTCTACACATGTGACCACTTCAAATGACAATTTCTTTTTTAATTAATAATAATAATAAAAATAATAAAATAATAATAAAAATAATAATATAATAAAAAAAATAAAAATACAAATAATATAATAATAATAATTTAATAAAAATAAAAATAATATAATAATAATAATATAATAAAAATAATAATAAAATAATAATAATAATATAATAATAATATAATAATAAATAATAAAATAATATAATAATAATAATAATAATATAATAAAAATAATAAAATAGCTCATTTCACATTGACTCAATGCGCTTTACAACCGACGGAGGACACAAAAATGAAATATTTTTCAAGTTTTTATAGAGTTTACGATGTCATATGTGGTACACCTGGCTTTTCACAACTGTTAACTCTTACCCTCATTTAATCAAATCGATGGCGATCATAGAGATCTGTCATTAAAGTCATGTCGGCAACCTTAGATCATTAATTACATGTACTGGTCAGTAAGGTAAAAAAATTGAAGCATTACGTTTTGAATTTCATAATACCGGTATTAAAATCTGAAACTAATATTTTTGGTGCCTTTGGCAAGGGTCAGTCAAGCTCTACGGTGACACTGTAGTCATGTTAAACCCCAAATATCATTAATGTTCCTGTAAAAACCTCAAGGTTACTGAAGCAGACATTCTGTCTGGTTGTGGTATTTTAGATCAGAGGAAATTCAAACATTACACAGCGCCAAGATGGTTAACTAAATCATGAAAGATGATCCATTGCTTCATTGAATCCTGAGAATCCTTTTAACCTTAATTAAGACAACCATCCTTGACGTCTGAGTACAATAAGGGTCAAAGTTTCTGAATACCATATGGAATTCCTTGCAGCATTGATGATGTACTTATAAGTACTTGCCACTGGTGCCAGCGTCTTTGCATCATTTGACCTCTAGTCATAACTAGCTACAGGAGGACTTTTAATCTATGGTTCTGTCGGTTACCGTCCTTCTAGGGCTGTTGCTTATTCCACTGATAAATACCATCCACCTATCATTCTTAATCCAAGTAAATGGTAACATTAATAAAACAAGAGCCATACAATATTAAAGTGTTTGGATATACATTGTATGAACATACATCTATTTATACACTGGTATATAGAGTGCAAAGCTCTTTGACCTTAACTGTGTCTAGACATTCACTTCCAGTACAATGGCTTTCTGTTTGGCATACTCTTGCTCTCTATAACAAGATTGTCAGAGGTCAGCTACCTATTGTACTTTTATCTCTCTTATCAAAGTTTGCCAAAGTCTGGTTATATATCCTGTCATTGAACATTTATTGAATTCCAACTCTGTAGAACATATGAATAAGCTTATTTAGAGAAGTCATCATTAAACCATTATTATTATTATTATTATTATTATTAAATTATTAATTATTATTATTATTTTTTATTTTTATTTTTAATTTTTTTGAAATTTTTGAATTTTTTTTAAATTTTTTTATATTTTTTATATTAATTTTTTTCATTTTAATTTATTACACAATTTTTATTATTTTTAATAAGCAGTTCAGAATTACATTGGAAGTAATTCATTTTTCATGTATTTATACTAATAATGCAATATTTAATTATAGTATATTATGTCTACTGAGATACGTTTTGAGAAATATATATTTTACAATATGTTTGTAATTATGTTGTTTTAGGGGAAGCATCTAGAGGGTGCATTCCTATTTTCAATCCTTCTGAATTTCAAGCACATCTTCCTTTACCTTGCTCCTGCCTATTTTGTATATCTGTTACGTACTTACTGCTTTATATCAAGTGGTAGAAATTCAGGTTAGTAATCCATGTTATACTCCAATCATATATAATATAGTACCGAAGTGATGACGTCATAAAAATAGAATTTTCAATTTATCAACTTTCGATACCCAATTTGGAAAGAACATCAATAAAGAAGCTCAAATTTGACAGCAATTGGTTAAATAGTGGCTGAGACATGGCCAGTTGAACTTATAATTTCCCTCCACAAATCACTGTAATGAACCAAGCTGAAATTACAGTGATTTGTGGAGGGGAATTATATATTCAACTGGCCATGTCTCAGCAGCTATTTAACCGATTGCTGTCAAATTTGGCATGGAAGCTTCTTTATTGATGTTCTTTCGAAAGTTGATAAAGCGAAAATTATTTTTTTCGTGACGTCACACTTCAGTACTCTATTGGCTATCATTGCTATAATGATGAGATCAGTTAAGGATAGTCAGAGGTCGTCAGTATGAGAAATCAATGTACATGTAGTATTTGATTATTTATAGTTTGTTGATTAAAAATAATATTGTTCTTTTGTAGAAAGGCATATTTTGGGTGTAGGTCTGTGGGATTTTTCACCAGTCAGGTTATTCAAGCTTGGCTTCTTTGTGATTTGTGTCTTTGTTGTGTCATTTGGACCATTTATTGCTTTGGTAAGTCATCTGTTTGTTTGCTTGTTTGGCAGTCTGTCATGCATATCAAAAGATGCCAATAATAATATTTTTTATTAGCTTTTACCTAACTAACAGAGTGGAAGACTAGGTGTAGTAATGAGAAACCTTTTCAGATTAAAGATTTAGATTTTTTGGATGGTCAAGTTCACTATATTTAAAAAAATGTCTTGTCTACATTATTAGGGTCAACTTCCTCAAGTTGTGTCCAGGCTGTTTCCATTCAAGAGAGGACTTTGTCATGCTTACTGGGCACCAAATATGTGGGCTCTTTATAATGTACTTGATAAAGCAGTTGCCATTGTTGGTAGGTTGGGAATACCTACAATGACATTTCCAGAACAACAGACTAATGTTTGCATTTACTAATCCCTTATTTGGTGGTTTGACAGATAATACTCACTGACATTTTACTCAATGCTCATTACTCATATTGTTCCTCACCCTATGGGCTCAGAAAGATACTACTGAACTTGGAAAATGCCTGCCTGCCTGCCTGCCTGCCTGCCTGCCTGCCTGCCTGCCTGCCTGCCTGCCTGCCTGCCTGCCTGCCTGCCTGCCTGCCTGCCTGCCTGCCTGCCTGCCTGCCTGCCTGCCTGCCTGCCTGCCTGCCTGCCTGCCTGCCTGCCTGCCTGCCTGCCTGCTGCTGCCTGCCTGCCTGCCTGCCTGCCTGCCTGCCTGCCTGCCTGCCTGCCTGCCTGCCTGCCTGCCTGCCTGCCTGCCTGCCTGCCTGCCTGCCTGCCTGCCTGCCTGCCTGCCTGCCTCTGTCAAACCATTGAATAAGCAGTACATTGTATGTACTTCACTGAGTCAATCCTGTGAACATGACTACTACAATATGAACAGAACAGCTGAATGTGTTTATATTTGATTTCTATTCATTGTCAGGTCACAAGCTTGGATGGATATCACACATACAGACAAAGGCATCCATGACAGGAGGTTTAGTAGGACAAACACAGCACCTCATACTGCCCTCAGTTTCCCCATTAGCTACTGTAATATTAACACTGATATCAATATTGGTAAGCAGTTATTAATGCTTCTAAAGGTTGATGTTTGTTAGTATTTTATTTGACTGTGAGCACCCTTTCCAGACATAGTTGTATGAGTTTAAAAATCCCTCTCTCTCATTTGACCAGGTCTGGAGGGGGAAGGGAGACTGCTTGCAGCATCATGACTGTCATTAGTTGCCAGGCTACATGTATATCACTGGCCTCTAAGGTAGAAGTGGCACTGGCTGAAGCTCCAGTCATGTGCAGCTACCTCACATTTTGGAAATAGTCAATGAACATCATACGTTTTGCCAGTGACTTACATTGTTGCTACATGTGCTTGCAACTTAATGTCAGAAATTTGTCGCAACTGTTAGAGTATTTTTATATGTACATGTACTGTAATTGCATGTACATAAACTAGCCTGAATTTCAGTCATCTCATCTGGGTCATGTTACTCCTACATTGTAATTTGCACTCCGGGAAGCAGCTGTGACAAGAGTCAGAAGGAGTCTGAAATTCAAGCTACACTATAGAATGTAACACTAATTCTGATGTGACTCCCTAGCCTGCTCTACTTGGTACGTGGTACAGACCCAGTGGTCCTAGAAGATTCTTACAATGCCTGACATTGTGTGCTTATGGTTCGTTTCTATTTGGTTGGCATGTCCATGAAAAAGCTATCATAATGATCACAATCCCTCTATGGTATGTAAACAAATATGTACTAAGTGTACCTCTTAGATACCTTATGGGATACACCAAGCCTGGCTGCTGGCTACAGTAGAACCATCTGCCTAGTTCAATAGAAACCCTGGTGTTTGGGGGAAAGAAGGAAATGCTTCCTCTTGTTCTTTAACCCTCCTTTAATTCCTCCCTTAGTCTCTAGTCCTCCTCTTACCAACACCACAGGGTACCCATAGATGAGGGAAATCATTTAGCTTGTCAGGTTATGATACCCTGGTTCCAGAGGCTAAATGTACTAGTGGGGAGGTGAGCAAAGATAGGGGGCTTGTCCTTCGAACTCGACTTCATGGACCCGACTTTCGAGACTCTGGAACTAGGGTAGGTAATGAACTTTTACAATTTAATTGATGACATTATTTCGTTATTGTTTCAGTCTACTAGCAGTACAACACAAATCAGATGCACGTGTCTTTCTGCTTCTCTCATCTGCAGGGCATCTGTCATTATTTCCTCTGTTATTTAGACCTGAAGGTACAGTACTAACAAAACTGTGGGATATGGTTTTCCAAGTATTGTCTAATTTGATTGTTTCTTAATTGTTAGAAACTCCTATCAAAGTCTGCCTGATGTTGATGTATTCTGTATTGGCTTTTTATTCTCTCTGTCTTGTCCACTGGTAAGCTACTGAGTGGCTCGTTGTTTTTAAAGCTTAGCATACCGTATTTACTCGTTTAAGCGCCTCCCCCGATTAAACGCCGCATCTGATAGCAAAAGTATTAAGTAAGCGTCGCCCTCGATTAAACGCCGCATCTGATAGCAAAAGTATTAATAAGCGTCGCCCTCGGATAAGCGCCGCATCTGATAGCAAAATTATTAATAAGCGTCGCCCTCGGATATATAAGCGCCGCGGCGCTTAATCAAAGTTTGAACATTTAAACACGTTTATTTTATTTTTGTAATTAGTTATAGTTATTGTAATGCGCACTTGATCATTTTATGAAAAGTGCGCAATATAAATTAATAAATTATTATTATTATTATTATTATGTTAACATTTGGCTGACGTATTAAATCATTTTTAAATATGTTAATTGGTTGTTAATAAACGCCGCCCTCGAATTAACGCCGTCCCCGAATAAGCGCCGCATCCAAAACCCCGAAAATGTAATAGACGCCGCGGCGCTTATAAGCGAGTAAATACGGTAAGCAATTCACGTTTTCTTGTAGATTATGAATTTCCAACATCAACACTTTGATTTTCTTTTCAAATAAATAATAAAAAAATTAAAAAATTAAATACATCTATACATATTATATAAATCATGAACTCTTTTCAACGTATCATTTCTTAATTCGATTGTTATTTTATCCGCAGCGGTAAGTCATCAGGGACAACAACTCTCGCAGACATCTTAACACTACCAATAGTTACCTCATATGAAGCAGTATACGTATGTGGACTGGCCATATTAGAGATTTATAACTGTGTTATCCATCCATTTACTCCAATAGCCTCTACCTTTCCTTTCCTACCTCTTATGTTAACATCTGTGTACTGTGCGATAGGCGTAGTCTGGTCGTGGCTGTTATTCTATAGGAACTTTTTTAGTTATGGAGAAGTGACGCTTGTGAAACAACCTGAGAAAAACATAGCAAAGAAAAAGAAAAGATAGAGGTGGAAGAAATGAGAACGAATGGAATGAAATGGAAGTGAACATTATAGATTATATATATATATAGTTAGTACTGTGTGGTATTTTAATATTATTGTTGGCATATTCAGAACAAAATCTGGAATAAATCTTACCTATACTTGTATACCTCGTCGAATGGGCATGCAGACAAATGGAGGTGCGATGGAGAGGGCGCGATGGGGGAGTACCTTGTATACCTCGTCGAATGGGCATGCAGACAAATGGAGGTGCGATGGAGAGGGCGTGATGGGGGAGTACCTTGTATACCTCGTCGAATGGGCATGCAGACAAATGGAGGTGCGATGGAGAGGGCGTGATGGGGGAGTACCTTGTATACCTCGTCGAATGGGCATGCAGACAAAGGGAGGTGCGATGGAGAGGGCGTGATGGGGGAGTACCTTGTATACCTCGTCGAATGGGCATGCAGACAAATGGAGGTGCGATGGAGAGGGCGTGATGGGGGAGTACCTTGTATACCTCGTCGAATGGGCATGCAGACAAAGGGAGGTGCGATGGAGAGGGCGTGATGGGGGAGTACCTTGTATACCTCGTCGAATGGGCATGCAGACAAAGGGAGGTGCGATGGAGAGGGCGCGATGGGGGAGTACCTTGTATACCTCGTCGAATGGGCATGCAGACAAAGGGAGTTGCGATAGAGAGGGCGTGATGGGGGAGTACCATCATTTTCTTTCTCTTCTGATCGATTCGCGCTAGAGAAATACCAGGGAGCGCAACTTAATAATAATAATAATAACTTTATTTAACGAGGTTATAGACACATTACAGTCAAAGACTGATAAACTTGTATTGTACCTTGCGAGTATAGACTGCTAGGCCGTGAGGGGGTAAAGGACAATCCACTGAGCTTCTTACACAATATGATTGGCTTTGTACGGAGTGTACTGGTGCTATTTAGCGATTAGCACGAAGTGATTTTGATTCGGCGTCTTTGTAAGAATACGAGAACTGCATGTTATTACAAAATGGGTCTTAGGGTGTGTTCGATTGACCATATTCCAGAATAGGAATACACGGAATAACATCCCTAAATCGCTGTCACGCAGCTACTGTCCACTGTAAAATAAAACAATTCTTTGTTGTATCATAATAAAGTTACAAGGAACGGTTTGGAATTTTAAATGTGCTAAAATAAAAGCATCGAAGTGTTTATTCCGTGTATTCCTATTCTGGAATAGAGTCGATCGAACGCACCCTTAGTCAACAAGACCGTTTTGAGAACACAGGCTATATATATATCAATAAAAATAACTTTAACATTTACTGATAATCATTTTCGTGAGTATAAAAATGTTATTACAAAAACAAACAGTAAAAAAAAAAAAGAAGGCGAAAAATCGGTGCAGTGAGGAATCGATCCCGGGCCATGTGCTTCTAATGCAATAGTCAAGTGGAAACCCCCCTCGCAACCGCAGTCCGGTTTCTGGCACAAATCTTTGTAATTTCAAGTCACGATATCTTTTCAAGATTGCATAGTACAGCCCTAAAATTTGGTGTGTTCATTTTTGATAACACTCTCTTCAAAGAGATTGTCAGATATTGCTGTAACATATTCCCAATAACAAAGTGAATGAGATTTTACGACTCTACCATTTATGCATAGGGTGTATACGGCGGTTTTAATTTTAGTTCCTACCAGTATGAAGAAAATATACAAGGTTGGTCACTCACATGGTCCCATTAAAATGCTCGTAAATCTCTCGAAACTAGACTGATAATGCCAAATTTCTTTCGGTAAACTGTAGTCCAATACAAGTCCGATAAATCACACTACCATTCCCTCCTCTTACTCATCGCTATCTGCATCCAAGAGCAAGCTGTTTTTGTCGCTTTCATCGGCAATACGAACCTCTGTACCTTCAAGTCTGACACGGATTTCAAGGGCCGTTACAAAAATGTACACATCGGGGAGGGACAGAGGTCAATTTGACACTTAAATAAAATTTTCGTTCCCAACGAATGATTTACCAGTACCAGCTTTCCCAGTCAACAATAAATTATCGCCTGATTCAGCAGCCAAAACCACTCTTTTCTGTTTATCGGTTAAGCTAAAAAAGACGAAATAATTTTTTTTAAAGGGAGGGTACGAAATTTTATTCAAGTGTCAAATTGACCTCTGTCCCTCCCCGTTGTGTGCATTTTTGTAACGGCCCAGACTTGAAGTTACAGAGGTTCGTATTGCCGATGAAAGCCACAAAAACTGGCCTTGCTCTTGGATGCAGATAGCGATGAGTAAGAGAAGGGAATGGTAGTGTGATTTATCGGACTTGTATTGGACTACAGTTTACCGAAAGAAATTTGGCGTTATGTCTAGTTTCGAGAGATTTACGAGCATTTTAGTGGGATCATGTGAGTCAGTGACAAACCCTCTATCATTTCTTACTGGTAGGAAAAAAATTAAATCCGCCGTAACTCTCTCAATTTCAAGCGGAATGGCCTAGAAATTCCTACAGAGGTAAAGGAAAACACAAGGAACAAGTACGAGGCGTATAAAGGCAAACAATTTTTTTAAATTAAAGCCACCAGAACGAGAAAGCCCATACATTTACTGTATTTACGCCACTGATACTGAGCTTGGGCAACCTGTGGTTTCACCTCTTCTCCTTCTCTGAGCCCTAGGTCCAGTTGCAGTGCTCGCTACGCTCGTGATTCCACTTGAGTTTTGAACATTAATTTTATGCCGTCAATTGTGTGTCAATAAGAGTACCGACAACTCTACGAATGCATGCATGTAGAACATGCACATAACTGAAGGGATGATTCAACTCCTCCCGCGATGGCGATGATCCCGCGATGATTATTATTTCATTATGTCAATGTTTTCGATTGTAACTAGTATTGTTCTGTAATATTATTGTAATCAGTAGTTATTGTATCTAATGGGCCAAATTGGAAACCAGTATTGTTGTATTGCTGTATTTGTAACCCACTTAAAATAAAGGTTATTATTACTCGGGCCCTTCCGAAGGAAGCCCGAGTTATAAAATGGGCTTTCTTGTATATTTTTCTTATTATTATTCTTGGTAGTACACAGAATGCGGAGTATGTGATCGTTTCGGTCAGGAATGTCTGTTTCAGGGTTTCGATTGGCTGAAAACGGGGGCGATGATATCCAAATGCCTAATGAAGTAATTCTATGCTCAAACGGGTCAAATAGTTTGCGACTAAAGTTTATTTTATTCCACGTTTGAAAAATTCAGTCCGACAATAAAATGAAACACATTCAGATTCTGAGAGCCGTCACGCCGTGGTTTAAAAAACCCGTTTAAAAGGTATCCGACTAGTAAAATGACACACATTTCTGAGAAGTATAATGATTGAAGTTTATTTTATTCCACGTTTGAAATATTCAGAAGGAAAAGGAATCGTAAAAATCGTACTTCAAAACTTCATCAAAGTAAACTCACGACCAGCGATGTAACTACATCTATTGAGAAAGCTATATGTACATGTACAGAAGTCATGCAAACAGTCGAGCCAGTCGAGACTGAAAAGCAAATGAAATGAACTCAAAAACTATCATGACCTCGCTATGCCATGTTTGTTGCTAATTGTAATAGTACGTGTACAGTTATGTCCTTGAGTATTTATAATTAAACTCACGACCAGCGATGTAACTACATCTATTGACAGAAAGCTATATGTACAGAAGTCATGCAAACAATCGAGCCAGTCGAGTTATTTTCAGTAACTCACGATGGATGTTTATTTTATTCCACGTTTGAAAAATTCAGTACGATTACAGTTGTGTGATCCTTGTGTGAGTCATACATCTATTACGCGACCTAATTTTAGAACCGCCGCGTAGCGCTATTTAGAACAGAATTTCCACGCTCAAAACAGGTCAGTGAACGGCAAAAATACAATCGAAATCAAAACGTCCTTAGATTTTAGGGATCTATTACGACAGAAAGCTATATGTACAGAAGTCATGCAAACAATCGAACCAGTCGAGTTATTTTCAGTAACTCACGATGGATGTTTATTTTATTCCACGTTTGAAAAATTCAGTACGATTACAGTTGTGTGATCCTTGTGTGAGATACATCTATTACGCGACCTAATTTTAGAACCGCCGCGTAGCGCTATTTAAAACAGAATTTCCACGCTCAAAACAGGTCAGTGAACGGCAAAAATACAATCGAAATCAAAACGTCCTTAGATTTTAGGGATCTATTACAGAAGAAGACGCTCAATGAGCGTAGTCGGGCATTATGACAATGACAGTTGCGTGACGAGGGAGACTATTTGTGCCGGTGAGCATCGATAAAGATCTCCGACTCTTCGAGGTACGTCTGTGGTACGTCTTTAAACGTACTTGAGGTCACTTGAGGTTGCATATTCATGATCGCCACAAACGAGTCGAATAGTTTCCGAACGCCTATCGAACTAAATCCGAAAGAATGATTCGCTCAAACGTGTCAAATAGTTTCCGTGACCGACTTTCCTCTGCGATAACGAAGAAACCAAAGACGTTATCAGAACCGTCTGACCATGAATATGAACCTCATATTCACGTGCTACGGAAGTACGATTCGGAGATTTTATCTATGCTCACCGACACATATATACATAGTCTCCCTCGTCACGCAACTGTCAGTCATTGTCAGGTCCCTCCTCACGCAACTGACATTGTCCTTGTCATAATGCCCGAGTGTACGCTCATTGAGCGTCTTGTTATTATTATGATCCCACGACATAAATATACGTCGATGTCAATGCCACCTCCACGTAAATGTCCACCATACTATTAGTTAACGATGCACATTTAATCATCCCAGTTGTTGTCTTCTTAACTCGGGAATTTCAGCACTCGGGAATTAGAGAGTTTATAGAGTATATATTGCGCGATTTTAGTTCAACACTGAAAACACCTGATCCCGCGCTCGGCTTTCCGTTCGGCCTAGAGTTTCTTAATCAGAAGAGAAATGACACGTAATCAGTAACTAGTGATTGACCACTGGATAGACTGTACTTCTGATTGGTTCTGTGCCTCCGTGAGGATTTGGGACATACGTATATTAGCATTACAATGGGACTTCGCTGAGCAGACTACCCCAATAGTCCCTTTTCGCGTTTACAGATCCCGCTGTAAAACCGCTGTACTTATTGACATCAGACGCACTTGTACAGGCTTAGCCTCGAGTCAGTGTAAATTATTCACAAATATCAACAAGAACACGAAAAAATGTTGACATAAAACAATAGAAACATTTTTGAATAAGCCAGTTCACGCTGTCGGCCGCCATTTTGAATTGGGGCAAACTCGGCAAAATTGATAGAAATCTGGATCACGTTGACTTGCCGTAACTCCGCTCGATTTCGTTGGATTTTTAAAAACTTACCATTTTAGAAAAGATGTGTTCTTTGTTATTGATGTCCTATAATATGATGGGTATTGGAAGGCTACAAATCGGAGAAAAAAAGATTTTTGTTTTCAAAATAAAACGTTCGGCACGTGAATATGCAAATTAGCTCGAAATTTTAAATCCATTCGTGAAAAGAAGATTGACTCGTAAAAGGTAGTTAAAACACCTACATTGGTCTTATTTTCACTCCAACAACTCATATGCATGCCTGCTGATTATCGAAGTTTAAATTTTGAAAATCCAACGAAATCGAGCGGAGTTACGGCAAGTCAAAGTGATCCAGATTTCTATCAATTTTGCCGCGTTTGCCCCAATTCAAAATGGCGGCCGACAGCGTGAACTGGCTTATTGCACGGACTGTTTTCTGAATCGAGGCTAAGCCTGTACAAATGCGTCTTTTGTCAAGGACAGCGGTCATCTCTAAACAACGCGAAACTGGAGTATTAGACATTTATATACATGTGATACGTGTCGATAGAGCAATGGTCTAATAGAAGAAATCTAGAGGTACGACTTAGCTAGGGATCGCCTTTTGGTTAGGACCTAGTTTTATGTAAGTAAGTAAGTAAGACTTTATTTAAAGAGGGTAACACGTGACAGTATAGAAGTAACTGATAAACTTGTGGCCCTAACAAAAACTCAAAAAGAAAATAAATATATGATAGCACCGGGATAGCGCGGGCGGGGCCGAAATCTTCACCCTTTACGTAAGTCGATTGATGTCTCAGCTTCTCAGAATGTCTCGGGAGAATAGCCCCATTTTTTATTTCTCTTTTCTTTTTTAGTGTGCATCGATTCAGAGGTCATGAGTTCGAGTACCCTGGGTACCAGAGGCTGAGAGGGGACCGGGAGGGATTGGGGGAGAGAGAAGAGGAAAAGAGCCTCTTTTTTCCTCTTCTCTCTCCCCCAATCTCTCCCGTCCTTTCTCGGCCTCTGGTACCCAGGGTAGAGGTTGCCGTTCTTCTTTCTTCTATTTTTTTTTTCATTTAACAGAAGAGAGAAACAATGAAAGGAAGGAAGAGAGAAACAATGAAAGGAAGGAAGGAAGAGAGAAACAATGAAAGGAAGGAAGGAAGAGAGAAACAATGAAAGGAAGGAAGGAAGAGAGAAACAATGAAGGAAGGAAGGAAGAGAAAACAATGAAAGGAAGGAAGGAAGAGAGAAACAATGAAAGGAAGGAAGGAAGAGAGAAACAATGAAAGGAAGGAAGAGAGAGAAAGAAGAGAGACAATGAAAGGAAGGAAGAGAGAAACAATGAAAGGAAGGAAGAGAGAAACAATGAAAGGAAGGAAGAGAGAAACAATGAAAGGAAAAAGAAAAACAATGAAAGGAACGGAACTGAGAATTAGAAATAATTATTAAGAGAGAAATAATGAATGGATGGACACGGAATTTCACTGATAAATAAAAGCTGGTTTACATGAGAGTCGTGTATACAAATTACTATTTACAATATATAATGAACTTATATGCATAAGAATTAAAGAATTAATGAATGGACGTAATGAACTGACACGGAAACACGGATTTATAATGAAAGAAAGACTGAAAGAAAAGAAGAGTGAATATATTGATGTTCAGATTCACAGTTAAGGTGGCTCAAAGTAGTTTCTAACTGACCACACTTCTACTTTTCATTTGGTGAATTGATAGACTTATCTTAGGCCGATCAAAACGACTTTTGCACCAGTTATCGGGCAAAGATGGAAATTTAGAATTATGTCAATTTCAGCTCGATCGAGGTTTCCTTGGCAACGATAAACAAAGATCAACAAAGATCGTTGAAATCAGTTTTTCTAAAATATCTCAAGATTTCGATGAGCTCTAGACAAGCGACTATATGCATGATAAACTACGTACTAAGGTAAAGTATCTGAGACAGAATTCAAACTTTTTGATCAGAGCAATTTTGAATAATTTGCATAAAGATTCTTTATGCAAATTATTCAAAATCGCTCTGATCAAAAAGTTTGAATTCTGTCTCAGATACTTTGCCTTAGTATGTAGTTTATCATGCACATAGTCGCTTGTCTAGAGCTCATCGAAATCTTGAGATATTTTAGAAAAACTGATTTCAACGATCTTTGTTTATCTTTGTTTATCGTTGCCAAGGAAACTTCGATTGAGCTGAAATCAGGATATAATTCTAAATTTCCATCTTTGCCCGATAACTGGTGCAAAAGTCGTTTTGGTCGGTCTAGGATAAGTCTATCAATTCACCAAATGAAAAGTAGAAGTGTGATCAGTTTAAAACTACTGTGAGTCACCTTAAACACGGGTTTCATCATTATAAAACTGCTTTACATGATAGTCGTGTATACTGATATTAGCTAACTGATAGATCGAGGACCAGTTTTTCGAGTGGTAAAAAACAATATTTTACGAACGATAACATAATATTATAATATATTGAATATAATGAGTGGAACAAATTCTTTTATCTAAATGAATCTTTTTATATTAAATTTCAAAAATAGTTGGTGAAGGTTGCATCTTGCATCTTGCATACCAAGCCCGAAATGCACTATGGGCGATGTGAATGGAGTGAGCGAAAGGTCACAACAATATGGACTCTGGGAATTTTCCCAAACTTTGTCTTCGCAAGGAGCCGGCATATTTTCATCTGAATGTGCATGCTGGCAGTATTTACATATGATCCACAATACATTTCGGGCTTGGTATGCAAGATGCAAGATGCAACAAAACCTTCACCGGCAACCTTTTTTGAAATAGCTGCCGGTATATCTTCATTGAAGCCGCCGTGTAATTTTCTTTTTATTACATAGACACGAGTGTGTTACGTCATCGATATTCTCATCTAGTGAGCAGATGGAAAATATACCACTCGATATTTTCCACGTAAAACACTCATGTCTATATGGTAAACTGATGACTATTGACAATATATAATGAACTGTATTCATAACAAATACAGAAATAATGAATGAACTTTATTTAACTGTCACGGAAACGGGGAATACTGAATTAAACAAAGAAAGTAGATTAGAAAAAAGAAAGAAAAAAAAGAGGAAGAAAGAACTGTATGTGGATTGTGGTCCGTGCGAGTATTTTATCTGCGTGGCACAGGCAGCCCGCGCCTTGTCGATGGAAAGCAAAATTCAAGCTAAGACCGCAGATAATTACTTGGTACCATCAACGATAACCGAGAATATATTCAGTAATTTAGGCACGGAACAAAACTACCATGATTCCTAGCATCCTTTGTGCTGGCAGTTCGGCGCAGTTGCAAATCACGACAACTTTTTTCCGTTCAGTAAACCACTTCAAGTTTCATTTTCAATTGCTTCTCCTCAAACAAGTTGAGACACGTGTGAGAGATGAGAGCATATTTCTCAATGAGGTTGGGCCGATTCAGATCTAAAGACACATGAACAAAAGATTGGTGTTTTGGAGACAAGTATGTTCGTTTAAATTTCCTCGCTCGAGTTTCTTATATTTTATTTACGCTGATCCTGTGAAAACCATCTGGACCAACTGACGTCTTTGTAGTGACCTAAATCTTCTTGTTTCTTAGGCGACTTGTTATAGATAAATGTGAGTTACTGTAGTTGCCTTGGCTACGATTTACTTTCACTGAAATGTATGTTGTTCATTTTTTTGTTTATCAAAACTGAGTAAGAGAAAATATGATGTGGACATAATTAAAGTACATAAATAGTACTTAACATCGATTTATATAATACTTGTATTTATTCTTTCCTTTTTCACATTATATTCGCAATGATATATAGCCTTTTAGCTGATGTTCTAAAGCAATATTGCATTGCGGCGTAAAATGAAATTCATAGTCAAGAAAAAAAGCCATTAGCATCAGTAAAAGCCATCATAATTATATTATGAGTTAGTTGTCAAATTAAAGTAAAAATGTCGATCGTTGATTACGCGCGCGTAAGACATGTTAAAATAGCAAAATAAAATCCTTTTTTTGAAAGTCCAGTCTTATGGCTCTCAAGCTAGGAAATTACAGAACAGTTTTAATTCTGATATTTCGCTGAAATTCTATATCCAAATTATTCATTACAATAACAGGAAGTCATATAAATTCACTCGAGAATATTACATATAATTCATTTGCGAGCTTTCCATATCCTATTTGACTACCATGACAGCCGACCCTTCGTCCTATTTACATAAGTGTTGATTATTGTTGCTATAGTTACTTGACTGTTCTAATTATAGATTCAGCACAGTATGCAGTCTGATAGTTGGTTGCTCGCGTTGTGTTGTGACCCTCTACGTGCTCGTTGAAAGTCGTGTCGGTTCTGTAAGCCGATCAGTCAATAAGCAGGTTTTCTCTAACGGGAGATGAATATCGCTTCTTAGCGTTCTACAGTACTCTGGTAACCAATTTGTTTTGTCTTGTCAATAGCGCTCAGTGAAATTGATTATACATTGTAAGTATAAGCGACAACCACAGCCAGTCGGACTTTCGCAAGGTTTCCTGACCTTTGGCGGGAAAGAGAAATCGGCGAAACGACATGTTCAGTTGTGAATTTCACGAGAATTTTTAAACAAGTTTGGAGTGATATCTCACGGAACTGCTGAGCGAACAAGGTTCAATGGCAAGCAACAAAGACGCCATGCAACACACTGAGTGCATCACGTAAATCAAGTTTTGCCTGGATTGATTATGGGTTGTGGTTCATCCACTCATTCGCCACCTTCGACTGATAATTCGAATTTGGGATCAACAAAGACTCAAACGAGTAAGTCCTGGTCATCATAACCGCGCATCACAACATTTAACCCTATAGTTGTATCCCATGGTTGTCGATTGTTGGCAATACCATATATCACACATTACTGAGTACATCAATGTACCATTTTAATTTACTATTTTTTCAGCCCTGCATCTAGAATCCGCTATCTTGATCCAAAATTGGTTTCGTCGCTATCGAGCGAGACTCGAAGCTCGTCGTCGCTGTACGTGGAAGATTTTCCAAAGTATCGAATATGCCGGCGAGCAGGATCAGCTCAAGGTACGTGACGACATTCTAGGAACGATGTTAACCTTTGGTTGTTATGAACTCTACCGCGCTGCTAGTACGGAAATGAGAGAAAAACAAAGATATAAGTTTGATTGCTCTTTTTACTGCAGCCACGAAGCAAGCTGTAGTTGTTTTTATAAATTATACGCACGCATTTATTATTTCAACGTAGAATATACTATAATCTAGTTACGCATGAATAGAATCGTGCCACATGGAATCCTCACGGGAACATTAAAACAAGAAAGTAAATGGCTTGAATATTGTTCTTTTGTTGTGCCTAGACTCCCCGATATATATTATTGCTACTTACATTACGCTATTACATGGAAAGGTTATTTCGCGGTACTTTTACCGCCTATATTAGTCCTTAATAGCCGACAAAAACTTGCTCTCAAACAGCTTGTCAATATACGCGCTTGCCCGGCAACAGGACTGTTTGCTGTACGATGTTTTAATCGCTTTTGTACTGCAGTATCTAACGTATGAGGACAGTCAAATATTTGACACGACTGAAAGTGAAATCACTTATCCCTAACTGAAATAATTTCTCCAATTAATTAACGTAATCTTTATCATTCTAAATTCCGTTTCTTGTCGTTTGTCTGATTGTTTTCGTTGGTATAGACGCTGTTTAACTGTTTATTAATTCATAAAGACAACTATCACTATGTAAAGCTTCTAAACTATTCCAAAACATGACTTTTATGTAATTTTGCAGCTGGTCGGCAAACGCTACTAGAAACTGCTAAAAATATGGATAAGTTAGAATTCAAACCGCTTTGACCAATTCGCCGTAATCTCAAATATTCAGAGGCAAAAATTGCACATTACGTATTACAAGCCTGATGCAGAACAGTTGATATTTTGAGTTAAATTATACTGGCTATTAAATAATAAATAATTAAAAAGAAAGAAGGTTTACGATTAAATTATTTCATGTATCTCATATACAAGAATATACGTGTTAAAAGTTATGTGTTATATATGTGTCGTCCATTTTATTCTCCTTTGTCTTGAAAGTGCTGTTAGTTCCTGTTGGTTATCTCGGCATGTTTTTATACCTAATCATTGCAATCTCACTAGTGACATAAACTGCTTAAAAATACGATATTTGAGCGAAGAAAATCCTTGTAATATATTAATTGTAGAACACTTAATAGAGCTCTTCTGGTTTGAGGGCTTTTTTCCTCGTCTGAAGGAGATTTTCGTACATGTTTTTGTAGAATGCTCTTGCTGTGTACACGTGGGTTAGCGTATCTGTGAAATAGCTTTTTCTAATTTGAAACTCAGTTTTCCATCCGCTTTAATCAATCACTATCGCGATACATTTCGGTAAAAGGTTTGAAACATCATGGAAAATCCTATTTTTAATCCGTTTTGTAATCAAAAAATATTTCAACGTTTTTGTAAAAACACCACACGCAAGTATCGAAACGAAACCGAGAAAATGAATTTGTAATGAATTGTGAAAAATATTTGTTTTCGTATTTAAATATTGAAACCTAAGCTTGTTTGTCTTTTTTGTCGTATATTGTGCCATTAATGTATGCAACAGCAGCAAGCATCGACAATACAACACTAGCATACAGCTGGGCTGTTGTTTATAAGACCCTATGCATAATTCCGTGCCTTTAAAATAGACAAACTAAAACCTTTACAGTACAAATCGCTTCAGCCATCGGAAAGAGTACTTCAAAATACACAAAATTGGAAAGTTAGGTTGTTATTGACCTAATATTCAAGAAGTTATTACGGATCAAAAACAGAGAGTTTTGTATGTGTGTATCAACCCAGGCCTTTAAAGCCTCGTTTTCATGTTTTTCACACTATAAAGTACTCATAACTTCGCAGGAATTTAATATTTCAACTTCAAACTCACAGACTAACTTTCTTGGAGCGTTTGCTATCATTTTGAACCATTATTCTACTTTAAACATAAATGTACAACTATTATGCTAATTAGCAGCGGCCATTTTTGCATAGGGTCTTAAGACCAAAATGTCTAACACAAAATGACTGCAGGGCTTGGCATTAATGGGTTTACTGTCGTTATAAACCACACGAGATAGAAACAAACCATATGTTAACAACACGTATTTTATTTCCAGCTCTTAAACTTTTTCACCGATATGATGACGCATATTCCTGATGGCAATGCAGGTAAATATAGTCTACACCGCGCGCGAGCGATCGAAGCCGGAGATGTTATCCCGTTATTTTTGTTTCTTGCTATCTACTGTCATACCTCAGGTGCCATTATGTCAAACTTAAACGCGTTAACATTCTACGAGGGGGAGATTTATCTACGCTGATTGCCGGCCTTAAAACAATGTTTGAGCGAAAAGAGCTTTTGTTTTATATTGATAACCGGTGAAATTAATTTGACCATGATGTTGGTTGGCTATTGACCGCTCATTTCTATGTCCAGATATATTTCCCATCATTTAATGGATGCTATTCTTATGAAGGGTCTATTTGTAGCTCGTCAGTACGTCTATTCAGGCCATCTGGTCGTGAATTTATCATATTTGCAGTATTTGTATATTTTACCTTGTTTTGCAACCGCGATCTTCGGTTTAATCCAAAGTTATTTCATTAAACAGGGCCGTACACAGAACAGGGGCAGGGGGGGCAGTTGCCCCCTAGCAAGGCGGAAATGATACCAAAAAGTACTGAGAACTGTACTATATTTATTTATTTATTGCTGTTAAATACGTACTGCCCCCCCTTGAATTTTGGGTTATGTACGGCCCGGTTAAATAGAGCTACCTGGAACTAATAGCCGATCGTTTAGTTGTGAGAACACAAAATGATCACACAATAACTTGGCTACGACGTCGCGTGCACTCGCTCTTGGTTTTGGCTGAGGAGGTTTCGTTTCGATCCTTTCACCATGGGACTAGTAATATTTGCGCGTTTTCTGATCTGTATGTTGCCGACTTCAGGCGCGTCTTTGTGTCTTGACTTCCACACAGTTCGTGCATTTCCGATTCTAGTTGTAATTGTTATATATGGTTTATACAGACACACAAACAAGTGTAATTGCTGAAGCCCTACAAAGAAACATATCTGGCAGTAAGTACTTTATGTCAAAACTTCATCTCATTTATATACCACGCCCTTGTGGCTGTGGGCTTTCTTGCTCCCGCTGGCGTTAGGCTTAATGATGTTGTTGTCGTCGTTTCTCGCTGCACGCACATTCCTTAGTTGTTTTTCATTATTGCTATTTGATGTGTTTGTGCAAGCTCTAATAGAGGTTAATGTGATCACAAACAGCCCAGTCACGTACACACTGGTGCGGCTAGACACGCTAAAACTCACCTGAACTATGGGTGGCAATACCACACATTCCATCTTATAAATGAATATCAACTTCGGCGGACCGTATCTGTCTGTCTGTCTGTCTGTCTGTCTGTCTGTCTGTCTGTCTGTCTGTCTGTCTGTCTGTCTGTCTGTCTGTCTGTCTGTCTGTCTGTCTGTCTGTCTGTCTGTCTGTCTGTCTGTCTGTCTGTCTGTCTGTCTGTCTGTCTGTCTGTCTGTCTGTCTGTCTGTCTGTCTGTCTGTCTGTCTGTCTGTCTGTCTGTCTGTCTGTCTGTCTGTCTGTCTGTCTGTCTGTCTGTCTGTCTGTCTGTCTGTCTGTCTGTCTGTCTGTCTGTCTGTCCGCGTGCGTGTTTATCTGTCTGTCTGTCTACATCGATTGCAGTCTATCCGTTTGTCTCTCTGTCCGCGTGCGCGTTTATCTGTCCGTCTTTCGCGAACTATCTACACCGCAGTCTATCTGTCTGTCTGTTTGTCTGTCTGTCTGTCTGTCTGTCCGCGTGCGTGTTTATCTGTCTGTCTACATCGATTGCAGTCTATCCGTTTGTCTGTCTGTCCGCGTGCGCGTTTATCTGTCCGTCTTTCGCGAACTATCTACATCGCAGTCTATCTGTCTGTCTATCTATCTGTCTGTCTGTCTATCTATCTGTCTGTCTGTGTCTGCTTATCTGTCTGTCTGTCTACATCGCAGTCTATCTGTCTGTCTTTCTATCTGTCTGTTTGTCTGTCTGTCTGTTATTATTATTATCTGTCTATCTGTCTGTCTGTCTGTCTGCTTGTCTGCTTGTCTGTCTGTCTGCTTGTTTGCTTGTCTGTCTGTCTGCACTGCCTATTCTTTTTGTCCCAGTAATGATTCCTAATTGCAACCTTTAGGCAGCTCGTCTTCCAAGAAAAGCGATGAGCTTGACAAGCTGACGGATCCCTCGTCCATCCAAGTATCCTCGACTTACACTGGCGTCGAGGTTACACTCCCCATCACTGTATCCACCGCTAACAAGATACTCAACAATTATAAGATAAATAAGGTAATCACGGTTGTTGTTCATGGTTACACTGATTATTGGGTTTTTATTTAACTGTGGAATGGAGTGGAGGATAGAGGATGCATGGACTTCTGAGCAAAGCTATCGCTTAAAAAAATGAGATTAATATGACTTCACACTCCATTTCTTGCCATGCATGTTTTTATTTCTAGCCACTTCACCCAAAGTATGTCCTAGTTATTCTTAGAGAAGCCAGAGAGAGGTTTAAAGCCCTTCCAAATATAAACAGAGCTACAACAAGTATTGCCAGGCAGATCACGATATGTGGTAAGCAGAAAACGTGAATAAAACGGTTCATTAATGGCGAAGCCATTTTAGTGCTTCAGTTGCTGAAACATCGGAAAAGATTTGCCTACAAATTGGAACATTTGGTCTTTTCGGTCCTAGCCCCTGCGAATCCCTTCGAATTCTTATTCTTCTTTTTTTCCTGTCAGTTTCTGATTGTTTTTCACTTCGTCATATTATACACCTAATTTCAAAAACGTTGTCCAATAATAATCAAAAAAGCCAAATAGGATTTCATTAAAAGACAAAAGAAGTGCACTCAAGCTGAACTGTTTCTTTTGTCTTTTTGAATGAATTCGTATTTGGCTATTTGGACAACGTTTTTGAAATTAGGTGTATATATAATATGCAATATGTACTTCAGTTTAATTTATATTTTCGCTTGACCCCCTCCCCTCCCCCTCCACGAAATCCCCAAATCAGTCATAGATTATTGCTTTTATAATTTCATGCCGTGATTAGATCTGATTAATACATCGACATATATAACACTTACTTGTTACCAATTGTGCATGGAAAAAGGGTTCACCACTGCTTTGCATTGAGTATTTTCACCCGCTATAAGTTCCCTCAGATTCATCAGTTTTGTTTGTGCAACGGCGAAGGCACAAGCTGTTATCAATAGTCATACTAACAACACCAGAGAAGCCTGACACATCATATTTTTGAATGCCCAGGAGTTTACATCGAGTCAAACTAATACAATGATCAATAGATATAAATACTAGGAAGAGCTTCGAGGCTGTTGTGTATATACTCTGTATGGGACTCTATAAAAACTGGCCGAAATACGGTGCGAAAATTTAACGAACTAACATGTATTTGGTATCAAAATGTCCATAAAAGCGCGGGCTATGCTAATCCGTAGTTAATTTCGTGACTAGGCCTGTGTAGTTTCAATAAAAGCTATTTATGTGGGCTGACAGGCCAGTTTGAGGTCATGTCACGCCAATTCTCTTGTAAGGTAGACCCATTCAACTAAAAAAATACGGTACTTTTTTGCATCGAATTTCAATTATAGCCAAATAATATGGTCCACGAAAGATCAAAAAAACTAAATCCGTCGTTAACTTTTTAGTTATATGCATTTTTACGAGGAAAATTGCAAAAAACCTTGAATTTGAGCCCATGTTTGTATGTACTAGAATGTGGGGGCGTGCCAGAGAAATTCTAGCTGACTACTTGTGACAAATCTTTCCCGATGAATAAAATAGCAAGGAAGCCCGTGTAGTCTATAGTGCATTTGGCGAACGTAAAACAAAAAGAAACTTTATTGTGCATAGAAATCGTTTCAGCTTGCTCTGATTTTGAAAGATGCTGTGCGACTATTATAATAATAATAATAATAATAATAATAATAATAATAATAATAATAATAATAATAATAATAATAATAATAATAATAATAATAATAATAATAATAATAATAATAATAATAATAATAATAATAATAATAATAATAATAATAATAATAATAATAATAATAATAATAATAATAATAATAATAATAATAATAATAATAATAATAATAATAATAAATAATAATAATAATAATAATAATAATAATAATAATAATAATATAATAATAATAATAATAATAATAATAATAATAATAATAATAATAATAATAATAATAATAATAATAATAATAATAATAATAATAATAATAATAATAATAATAATAATAATAACGTTTATTTATTGGTACTTTGGTACAAATATAATGTACATGAGTATAATCTAATAATATAAATACATGTTAATGAGACAAATTAATAATTTAGTAAAAGTGCCAGGCAAGAAAGCCCTTGAAAGCGCCTTGGGCGTTACAAACCATTACAATGCTTTTGTAGCTCGCTATCAGTGAATAAAGCCATTAATCATAGTGTTTTCGTTATCAATCAATTAGAAATAAAATCATTTTAATGCTATTCCCTGTCAATAAACAGTAGTAATGAAGCCATTATAGTGTTGGTACTAATAAAGCCATTATAGTGTTGGTACTAATGAAGCCATTATAGTGTTGGTACTAATGAAGCCATTATAGTGCTTCTCGTTATCAATCAATTACAAATAAATCTATCAATAAACAGTAGTAATGAAACCATTATAGTGTTGGTACTAATAAAGCCATTATAGTGTCGGTACTAATAAAGCCATTATAGTGTTGGTACTAATTGATAAAGCCACTATAGTGTTGGTACTAATAAAGCCATTATAGTGTCGGTACTAATAAAGCCATTATAGTGTTGGTACTAATAAAGCCATTATAGTGTTGGTACTAATAAATTTATTGTAGTGTCGGTACTAATAAAGCCATTATAGTGTTGGTACTAATGAAGCCAATACAGTGCTAGTCGTCATCATCAGTAAAGAAGCCCCTGAAGTGCTGTTCATGATCGAATTTTGTACACGCATTCACTGTTGCAAGTTTTATTTGTTTTCTCTATTTTCAGGAGACCTTCACGGTAAACTCAGCGACCTTTTTATTATACTTTCCAAAGTAAGTAAAAACCACAATATACTCAGCGTTTGTTTATCCACAATTTTTACCACCAACATCACTCATGATCAATACTCTACGGCGCATGCGCTGGACATGTGTGATCAATATAATCAGTCAGTAGGTTAATTATAACTTACAATATGAATAGTACTGCTTGGGTTTGACAAGACTAACATTTCTATCGCGTAGAATGGGGTTCCGTCAGCAGAAAATCCATACATCTTCAATGGCGACTTCGTAGATCGCGGCCCTCGATCGTTGGAAATTCTTATTATTTTATTCACTTACTTCATTATCTACCCAAATGGTGTTTATATCAACCGAGGCAACCACGAAGATCACATCATGAATATGAGGTTTGTCATCCTAACCGTAAATCCATGGGCTTCCTCTGCGCTCGCCTTTTAATGTAATTCCTGTGTTAGAAAATCTGAGTTAAGCTGCGCATGCGCGCGGCTTGAGGGCGCGCATTAAGATTTGCAAAACCTACGACGGCGACGTCAACCGGAAGTGTAAATAACTTCTGTTCGGAGTTTCATACCTTCATAGTTGGTATTCCTTGTGGATGAAGTAACCTCACAGGCTTAGGCTTGCACTAAATCTCTAATGTACGAAACCCCGAACAAAAGTTATTGACACTTCCGGTTGACGTCGACGCCGTAGGTTTTGCAATCTTATACTCCCTCAGCCTCTCCCCTTCCCATTTGGTTTCTACCAACTGCTGAACAAACAACAAGACAATTTCAAAAACAGGGAGGGGGAGGGGAGGGGAGTACCAGTTCCATCGCAATATTTTATTACTGACCCTATTTTTATAGATGATTTTATTTCGTGTTCTAGATATGGTTTTATTAAAGAAATTACTGATAAATACAAAGAACATTCCAACAAAATTATTAAATTACTTGAAGATACATTTGGATGGTTGCCATTAGCAACCGTGGTGGACCAAAAGATTCTAGTCACTCATGGCGGGATATCGGATATCACAGATTTGAGAATCATTGAACAGATTGACCGTCACAAGGTATGGGTAGTTGGAAGAGCGAAATGTTAAGTACATAGACTCGTTTTCGTATGAGTGGGAAGTAGTTACGGTGCGGTTTGTGCTGTGCGGTGACCGTGCCGTGTCCAAGCATTCTGATTGGTCGAGCAATTATATATTATTATAGATGTCTTCGATTCCGTACCGTGACCATAACTCCGTGCCGTAGGGTTCTCCCTCATCCGAAAACGACTCTGTATGTGCTGAGTAAACTACTGCAATTAATGCTTTCTTTCTTCGTCTTCCATCTTTGCTTACTTACGTAGTGCTAGCTTGCTTTCTCCTTGATTGATTGCTTGCTCAGTTCTATGCACTTTCTCCTCGCTGTTTTCTTCCCTACTTACACCTTTGCTTTCTTCTTTCTCATCATGGCCTAGTTCAGTTTTAAACCGTTGTTATTGTTTGTTTGTTTTTCAGTACGTATCGGTACTCAAACCTTCAACTTTTAATGCCAAAGAAAGACCAGATAACGCACAACTTAGGGAGTGGAGACAAGTATGTAACTTACAGAATTACATGATTGTCATTGTTACAGTATAGTTTTCAAATGTTATTTCATCATTGTAAAACATAAGCAGCCATCGTGGATTTCCCTTAACTTATTAGCGCATTAGTGACGTCACAACTCAGCAAACCAAATTTTTCATACTTCAGTCCGATTTTGTTAGTTAGTTTTTTCCTGACAAATGTTTTGAAAATAAGCAGTGTTTGCATGATAAAATGTATGTTTCGCCGTGTTCTTTTCAGTACGATTACAGTTGCATAATCCTTGTCTGAGTCATGCATCTATAACGCGACCTATTTTTAGAACCGCCGCGCAGCGCTATTTATATAAAGAGCGACCGTCTTTCTTCTCTCCCCTCCCCTCTCCTCCTCTCCCCCTTCCATGAATGTTGTTCCATTTTCCTTGTCCTACTTTTGCGTAGGGAGGGTAGGGATAGGGTAGGGTAGGGTTAGGGTAGGGGAAGGGAGTACGCATGGTTCATGTAATCACTGTATATGTTTACTACTTATTTGTAGGTACTAGATCTGCTATGGAGCGACCCTAAACCCAACTATGGCTGTAAACCTAACAGTTTTCGTGGCGGTGGCTGCTATTTCGGTCCTGATGTCACGACAGAAGTCCTGAAGAGACACAACTTTGATCTTTTAGTGCGATCCCATGAATGTAAATATGAGGGATACGAGTATATGCACGATAACAAGGTGAATATGAGGAGGGATACGAGTATATGCACGATAACAAGGTGAATATGAGGAGGGATACGAGTATATGCACGATAACAAGGTGAATATGAGGGATACGAGTATATGCACGATAACAAGGTGAATATGAGGGATACGAGTATATCAGTGCACGATAACAAGGTGAATATGAGGGATACGAGTATATCAGTGCACGATAACAAGGTGAATATGAGGGATACGAGTATATCAGTGCACGATAACAAGGTGAATATGAGGGATACGAGTATATCAGTGCACGATAACAAGGTGAATATGAGGGATACGAGTATATCAGTGCACGATAACAAGGTGAATATGAGGGATACGAGTATATGCACGATAACAAGGTGAATATGAGGGATACGAGTATATCAGTGCACGATAACAAGGTGAATATGAGGGATACGAGTATATCAGTGCACGATAACAAGGTGAATATGAGGGATACGAGTATATCAGTGCACGATAACAAGGTGAATATGAGGGATACGAGTATATCAGTGCACGATAACAAGGTGAATATGAGGGATACGAGTATATCAGCACGATAACAAGGTGAATATGAGGGATACGAGTATATCAGTGCACGATAACAAGGTGAATATGAGGGATACGAGTATATCAGTGCACGATAACAAGGTGAATATGAGGGATACGAGTATATCAGTGCACGATAACAAGGTGAATATGAGGAGGATACGAGTATATCAGTGCACGATAACAAGGTGAATATGAGGGATACGAGTATATCAGTGCAACAAGATGAATATGAGGGATACGAGTATATCAGTGCACGATAACAAGGTGAATATGAGGGATACGAGTATATCAGTGCACGATAACAAGGTGAATATGAGGGATACGAGTATATCAGTGCACGATAACAAGGTGAATATGAGGGATACGAGTATATCAGTGCACGATAACAAGGTGAATATGAGGGATACGAGTATATCAGTGCACGATAACAAGGTGAATATGAGGGATACGAGTATATCAGTGCACGATAACAAGGTGAATATGAGGGATACGAGTATATCAGTGCACGATAACAAGGTGAATATGAGGGATACGAGTATATCAGTGCACGATAACAAGGTGAATATGAGGGATACGAGTATATCAGTGCACGATAACAAGGTGAATATGAGGGATACGAGTATATCAGTGCACGATAACAAGGTGAATATGAGGGATACGAGTATATCAGTGCACGATAACAAGGTGAATATGAGAGATGTGTACACATTGTGTACATATCGCGTATATGTACGTTTGCATATCGTGTATATATCGTGTACAAGTCGTGTACATATCGCGTATATATCGTGTACAAGTCGTGTGCATATCGTATATATATCGTGTACAAGTCGTGTGCATATCGTATATATATCGTGTGCATATCGTGTATATATCGTGTGCATATCGTGTACAAGTTTGCATATCGTATATATATCGTGTACAAGTCGTGTGCATATCGTGTACATGTATATAGCTAATTGCATAATCGTTGTCGGGTTGAAAATCATGAAAGCTATGACCAAAAGGAATTCTGGGAAATTAAAACTCTCAAATAACACCGTCAAATCATCAACATTTTTATCCAGACTTGTAGAGCTCATATACCTTCAAAACTACGAGAACATTGAATATATCTGCATGTAATGCGGGTCATGAACTGATTTCCCATCCATCCTTGTGGTCTCAGCTTCTATCATTTATGATTTTCAACCCGACAACGATTATGCAATTAGCTATATATCGTATACAAGTCGTGTGCATTTCGTATATATATCGTGTACAAGTCGTGTACATATCGTATATATATCGTGTACAAGTCGTGTGCATATCGTACTTATATCGTGTACAAGTCGTGTGCATATCGTATATATATCGTGTACAAGTCGTGTGCATATCGTGTATATTTCGTGTGCATATCGTGTACAAGTCGTGTGCATATCGTGTATATTTCGTGTGCATATCGTGTACAAGTCGTGTGCATATCGTGTATATTTCGTGTGCATATCGTGTACAAGTCGTGTGCATATCGTGTACTTACAAGTAAATCTCTTTTAGGTGGTCACCGTGTTCTCAGCTTCCAATTATTACGAACAAGGCAGCAATAGAGGTGCTTACATGAAGATAAAACAGAACGAGAAACCATATTTCGTACAATATCAAGGTTCCAGTAAAGACAGCCATCTTACTCTCAGAAGAAGGTCGGTAGCCTCTCTCTCTCTTCTCTCCCTTCATTCCTCTCCCCTACCTCGATCCCTCTAGCTCTATCCTACTAATCCTCATCTCTCTCCAGATTTCGTTTCATTTCTACTTCTCCCACGGGATTGAAAGGTTATGTCACGACATCGTATTATTTCAAAACTGAAAACATGTCGGTCGAGGCACTTTTTTGTTTTATTACTTTCTCTTTCTTATTTTCTTTCTTATTACATTCTTCAGTCTTCGTGTAGATGTCGTTACGTTTGTTAATTATCTTTATTTTTGTTTGTGTTTAGAGTGAGTATTGTAGAACAGTCTGCTATCCGAGAATTAAAGGAAAAACTTTACGCCAACAAACACGCCCTGATGACAGCATTCCAACGAGTAGACAAGGACTTGACAGGTACGTCTACAACATACAGCATCTGTCATTCTTTCATTCATTCATATTCACCATTTCCGCTTCTTCGCTTTATCTCTCTTTTTAAGTACAATGTAATTTTCTTGCCGCGGACGAAGGGGTTACTCTAGAAATGTTAGGTCAAGAGTGTACAACGGAGACATCAAAACCCTGAGCCATGCCCTGGGATGCGGTGCCTGTGCCTGTGCACTTTTAGAACGAGTCTCCCAACTCATTTACTCGTTAAATAGAAAATGTCTGACCTATTTGCAAGGGAGTATTCGGCCCTTCCTCTAGTACCTGGTAGCATTGCCACAACACCTCCCCCCTCCCCCAGGATACCTCCCCCAGGATACCTCCCCCAGGATACCTCCCCTGATTTTTCTTGTCCCGGTTCTTCAAAGAGCGGATATATATATAGCCTTATCCGTTGGAAAATTCGTTCTCAGTGGATTTATTTATTGGGTAAGGATTTATCCAGGGCCTGGCCGATAACCATTCTTTGTTGTTGTTGCTAGGTTACCTATTACCCAGTCAGTGGGCAAGCGTTATAGAGAAAACCCTCTCCCTTGACGTACCGTGGAATCTGGTCAAGCATCAGTTGGTGCATGTTTTACCTGATGGACGCGTTGACTACGCGTCGTGTTTGGAACAGTACGCCATTGAAGGTCAAACCAGGAGGGTATGCAATAGCCATTCATCAGTAATACCTCTCCTAACTTCATGTCAAAACCCCACATCAAAACGTACAAACATCCTTGCTGGCTGTTGCGTGCAATAGCTGTAGGCCGCGCTCGAGCGAATTTGTTTTCTCATTTCCCATAATTCTTTATGATCCCTCACGCGAAAACGAGACTACGGCACAAATGTAGTACAATATCTTGTATTATTTATGGTCATTTTCAATTAGTTATATCTAGTTCCCGCAAATGTTTATTATTTCTCTCCTAAAGCATTCTGGGATATCACGGGAACGTAAGGTCCGTGGGCGCATTACGTACAGCGGTTGCTATGTTACTATATTTTCTCCACTCGATGTGTTAGCGATATGTTGGACTAAAATCTTTCTTTGTGTTGTCTAGAACGGTCCAAGTGTCACAGAGGCTTTGTACCGCAATCGGTCAAACTTAGAGACGATATTTCGCATGATGGATAAAGATAATTCAGGTAATCGATTGAACAACACAGTCATCCATTTCATTAATTCCAATTTTCCCACGCATTCCACCGCAGTTCTTGTTTCTAGAATCTCTGATTTAATTTGATGTCGGTGTCAATCATTCTCATGTGATATATTTGACATGTGTCAATCATCACCTTATGTGCGTCAATGTTCTTGACTAGGTCACGTGTCAATGGAGGAGTTTGAAGAGACGTGTAGATTGCTAAACCAGCACGGAAATACAGAGATCTCTGAAAGTTCAATCAAAGACTTGGCCAAGAGTATCGACATGGACAAAGATGGCGTGATCGACTTTAATGAGTTTTTAGAAGCATTTCGACTAGTAGACGTCTCGTCACGCAATGGATACGCACACCATAACTCTGACTCTCCTACGTACTCGCCACGTGACAACAGATCTCCTGTAATCATGGACCAAAGGTTGTAACATTAGTCACGTGACAACAGATGTCCTGCAATCATGGACCAAAGGTTGTAACATTAGTCACGTGACAACAGATCTCCTGTAATCATGGACCAAAGGTTGTAACATTAGTCACGTGACAACAGATCTCCTGTAATCATGGACCAAAGGTTGTAACATTAGTCACGTGACAACAGATCTCCTGTAATCATGAACCAAAGGTTGTAACATTAGTCACGTGACAACAGATCTCCTGTAATCATGGACCAAAGGTTGTAACATTAGTCACGTGACAACAGATCTCCTGTAATCATGGACCAAAGGTTGTAACATTAATCACGTGACAACATGTCCTGCAATCATGAACCAAAGGTTGTAACATTAGTCACGTGACAACAGGTCTCCTGTAATCATGGACCAAAGGTTGTAACATTAGTCACGTGACAACATGTCCTACAATCATGAACCAAAGGTTGTAACATTAGTCAGTGAAGGAAATTGTAATCATGACCAAAGGTTGAACATTAGTCACGTGAAGAATAGCCCCAGTCAGTGAAGGAAATTATAAAAGAACCTGAAGAATGAGACCATGATGCCTTGCGCGTATAAAGTATTTTCGTAGGCTACAAATAGCGAAAGTTATTACGAGAGATTTCAGATCATCAGATTTCAGATTTGGACAACAAATGCTGTGTTCTATTTCATGTGTATATTGTATAGTTTAGCAGATGCATGTAAGACAGTATGCAAGGCACCATGGGCTCGAATGCATGCTAGGATGATTTTATCTTAGGCGCTGTTACACGTAACATTTTCTTGTGCAACTCGTCTCGCGAAAAAAAAATTGTTACAGGTTGCAAGAGCGTTTATTACGTGTAACATCCTCTCGCGCGACTAGTTTTTTTGTTGTTGCATGTCTCGCGCCACAACTAGAGCGAACGAGTCGATCACTGAGAAAGGGAGAACTTACAACATAATAAAAACAGACCTAAACACAATTATTTTGGTAAACATGGCAGACGAGGACGAAAGTTTACGATATTTTCCCAGAAAAGAGTGGAAATGACGGCTTGAAATTTGTTTGTGCACTAGACAAGTTGCAACGAAAATTGTACGTGTGACATGGTGCCCTGCAACCTGCAACAATATTTTTCGCGAGACGAGATGCACGAGAAAATGTTACGTTTAACAGCGCCTTTAGAGAACAAAGATTTTTACTCGGCTCTTTCATCTGCCAGTATCCTGTCCTGGTCATCCTCACCGCAAATAACCAAACGATAGTCAACATAAACGTCGATTTTCCATAAAACGACAATAGAACAATAGAACAATAGAACAATAGAACAATAGCTAGGACATTTGTGCAGCTACACGAAGCTACACTATTAAATATATAGCAATAACGTAAAGATATATGCGCATGCGTAAACGTCTTCATACATGACAAAGAGGCTTAAGCTGACAAACGTAGTCCTGACATCAGGTCTGAACAGGTGGCTCTAGACTCGCGTGATTTGTATACTATGATACTAAATTAAAACAGAACGATCAGATTAATAACTTATTGACTTGATAATATTATATGTAAATATATTATTATTATATGTATCATTTGTAAATATAGACCTTCACAGACATTCATAAACTTTTCTATCACACGATCACTATTACTAACACCTGAAGAAAGAAATCAATAAAAAATATTCAGTTCTACCCTCACTTTGAACGATTCTTGCGCATTTTGCATGGGCTATATATAACCCACTGAATATGGTCATTTTAGACGATTTTTGCGCATTTTGCATGGGCTATAAACGCACTGAATATGGCCATTTTGGACGATTTTGCGCATTTTGCATGGGCTATAAACGCACTGAATATGGCCATTTTAGACGATTTTTTGCGCATTTTGCATGCGCTATAACCCACTGAATATCAATGACCTCCTTTTTGCATAGTCCATCAAAAATCGTCATTTTGAGCCATTTTTGAGCTTTTTGCATGGGCTATATAGTCCATCAAAAATCATCATTTTGGGCCATTTTTGAGCATTTTGCATGGGCTATATAGTCCATTGAAAATGATCATGATACTTAGCGTGCGTTGATCGAGTTCTCCAGTTCCCTCCAAATAAACGACATAGCGGTTATTACACTTTTACAACAAATAATGTACACAATACAGAGTTGATGTAGGCTATATTATGAGGTAATAAAATATCAATAAAAATAGAAAGAACAAATCTATGTTAGTTGTACGTAGTAAACATATTTCTGCTTTTAATGATTTGATACTTTATAAATATACATGTATAATAATTTAGTATTAAAAACAATTAAAAATACTCAAATGGACTGATTTACGTTTGGCTTGTGTCAGCAATGCCTATGTCACTTTCAGTGTCACGCGTCTTGTCATCTTGCTTGCGTGACTCATGTATTGTTTGTTGTCTCCAGTATTCGACTTCTCTGGTCAGCGTCTGTCATATCTCACATACAAATGCACACGCCGTTAGCGTGAGTGATACAGAGAACTGACAATTTCATTGCACAAATCCTGATCAAGTTTGTCTTACCTTGTGATTATAGACGGGCAAGAGTCCTTCATACGAATGTTCGTGAGCCCAAATCTCGAGATCAACTCCTGCGGTAAAGATTAACATTTCGTTTGATCAGAATTATCATAAGATCCGACACGAACGAGATTTCCTTGAGAAGTTTTCCTTGACAAGGAAAAATTGTCAATTTTTTGTCATCTACACGAGCATGTTTTCCTTGACAAGGAAAAATTGGTGATGTTTTTGTCGTCTACACGAGTAAGTTTTCCTTGACAAGGAAAAATTGTCAATTTTTTGTCATCTACACGAGCATGTTTTCCTTGTCAAGGAAAACTTGTCAAGGAAAACTTGCTCGTGTAGATTCGGCTTTACGGAATGATAGTAACACAATGAAAGGCATGCGTCTTTTTACAAGATCTGTAGGCACAACAAGTTCATTAGGATCTTTGTAATGTGACAATAAACACTCATTAGTTGCGCTTTCCCTCAGGACTTCAGGCATCGAATTTGCACAACAATGACCATTGTTCAGATAGACTAGCTAAACTTGCCGTTCAAATCAGTAAGCGGGCTCAATAGCTTAGCAGGGACAGTTCTTGATGGCTTAGGATCCGACTGCTCCCTCCCTCTTTGAATGCTAAGTTGATTGATGTACTGCTCGATAGCGCGGATGGGGCCGAAATCTTCATCCTATACGTAACATACGGTGACTCAGCATTTAAGTCTGGGTGTATGGTCGTTTTTTGAAGAATTTCCCGGCATGCTTTTCTCATTTCAAACTTGGGGTCGCGAGTTCGACTCCCAGTCATGACACTTTTTTTTCCTTTTTTTTTCCTTTTAAATCTAATAACATTGTTTTATAGATCATTTCCTATTGAAAGGTATTATTTAAGCTGGTAAAATAATAATAATAATAAATCATTTACATCAGTTTCTATAATTACTATTCGAGTTAGGAAAAGAACTGTTGCCATGGTGACATACATACCATGTTTGTAGATCAGAACACTTCCTCCAATGGGAAACTAGTATCGCGCGCCGTAGTTTATATAGTTATTGAGAAAGCTGGACTAAAAATCTAAAAATCTACGACATTAGATCGTCCTAGCCTAAGCTTGTGAGGTTACTTCATCCACAGGGGTTCTAGACGATTTTTGAGTGTTTTGCATGGACTATATCACGCACTGAATATGGCCATTTTGGACGATTTTGCACATTTTGCATGGGCTATAACCCACTGAATATGGCCATTTTAGACGATTTTTGCGCATTTTGAATGGGCTATAAACCACTGAATATGGTCATTTTGGACGATTCTTGCGCATTTTGCATGGGCTATAAACCACTGAATATCGTCATTTTAGAAGATTTTTGCGCATTTTGAATGGGCTATAAACGCACTGAATATGGCCATTTTGGACGATTTTGCGCATTTTGCATGGGATATATAAACCCACTGAATATGGTCATTTTAGACAATTTTTGCGCATTTATTTTAGACAATTTTTGCGCATTTTGCATGGGCTATAAACGCGCTGAATTTGGTCATTTTAGACAATTTTTGCGCATTTTGTATGGGCTATAACCCACTGAATATAGTCATTTTAGACGATTTTTGCGGATTTTCCATGGGATATAACCCACTGAATATGGTCATTTTAGACAATTTTTGCGCATTTTGCATCGGCTATAAACCCACTGAATATGGTCATTTTAGACACTCTTTGCGCATTTTGCATGGGCTATAAACGCATTGAATATGGCCATTTTGGACGATTTTGCGCATTTCGCATGGGCTATAACCCACTGAATATGGCCATTTTAGACGATTTTTGCGCATTTTGCATGCGATATAATGACCTCCTTTTTGCATAGTCCATCAAAAATCGTCATTTTGAGCCATTTTTGAGCTTTTTGCATGGGCTATATATAGTCCATTGAAAATGATCATGATACTTAGCGTGCGTTGATCGAGTTCTCCAGTTCCCTCCAAATAAACGACATATAGCGGTTATTACACTTTTACTACAAATAATGTACACAATACAGAGTTGATGTAGGCTATGAGGTTAATAAAATATCAATAAAAATAGAAAGAACAAATCTATGTTAGTTGTAGTAAACATATTTCTGCTTTTAATGATTTGAAACTTTATAGATATACATGTATAATAATTTAGTATTAAAAACAATTAAAAATACTCAAATGGACTGATTTACGTTTGGCTTGTGTCAGCAATGCCTATGTCACTTTCAGTGTCACGCGTCTTGTCATCTTGCTTGCGTGACTCATGTATTGTTTGTTGTCTCCAGTATTCGACTTCTCTGGTCAGCGTCTGTCATATCTCACATACAAATGCACACGCCGTTAGCGTGAGTGATACAGAGAACTGACAATTTCATTGCACAAATCCTGATCAAGTTTGTCTTACCTTGTGATTCATACGAATGTTCGTGAGCCCAAATCTCGAGATCAACTCCTGCGGTAAAGATTAACATTTCGTTTGATCAGAATTATCATAAGATCCGACACGAACGAGATTTCCTTGAGAAGTTTTCCTTGACAAGGAAAAATTGTCAATTTTTTGTCATCTACACGAGCATGTTTTCCTTGACAAGGAAAAATTGGTGATGTTTTTTGTCGTCTACACGAGTAAGTTTTCCTTGACAAGGAAAAATTGTCAATTTTTTGTCATCTACACGAGCATGTTTTCCTTGTCAAGGAAAACTTGTCAAGGAAAACTTGCTCGTGTAGATTCGGCTTTACGGAATGATAGTAACACAATGAAAGGCATGCGTCTTTTTACAAGATCTGTAGGCACAACAAGTTCATTAGGATCTTTGTAATGTGACAATAAACACTCATTAGTTGCGCTTTCCCTCAGGACTTCAGGCATCGAATTTGCACAACAATGACCATTGTTCAGATAGACTAGCTAAACTTGCCGTTCAAATCAGTAAGCGGGCTCAATAGCTTAGCAGGGACAGTTCTTGATGGCTTAGGATCCGACTGCTCCCTCCCTCTTTGAATGCTAAGTTGATTGATGTACTGCTCGATAGCGCGGATGGGGCCGAAATCTTCATCCTATACGTAACATACGGTGACTCAGCATTTAAGTCTGGGTGTATGGTCGTTTTTTGAAGAATTTCCCGGCATGCTTTTCTCATTTCAAACTTGGGGTCGCGAGTTCGACTCCCAGTCATGACACTTTTTTTTCCTTTTTTTTTCCTTTTAAATCTAATAACATTGTTTTATAGATCATTTCCTATTGAAAGGTATTATTTAAGCTGGTAAAATAATAATAATAATAAATCATTTACATCAGTTTCTATAATTACTATTCGAGTTAGGAAAAGAACTGTTGCCATGGTGACATACATACCATGTTTGTAGATCAGAACACTTCCTCCAATGGGAAACTAGTATCGCGCGCCGTAGTTTATATAGTTATTGAGAAAGCTGGACTAAAAATCTAAAAATCTACGACATTAGATCGTCCTAGCCTAAGCTTGTGAGGTTACTTCATCCACAGGGGTTCTAGACGATTTTTGAGTGTTTTGCATGGACTATATCACGCACTGAATATGGCCATTTTGGACGATTTTGCACATTTTGCATGGGCTATAACCCACTTAATCATATTCATTTTGAAATCACTAGTAAATCCTGCAATCTGATTGGCTAAAAATGGTGCGATTAAATCATTAATTGCACTATTTTGGCATTTTAATTGCTACCACTGAATTTTTTTATTTTTTGCGCATTTTCTGGGCAGAAACTCTGAATATGGCCAAATTCAACGATTTTTCATAAATTTTGCATGGGATATATAAACCCTCTGAATATGGTCATTTTAGACAATTTTTGCGCATTTATTTTAGACAATTTTTTGCAACATTTTGCATGGGCTATAAACGCACTGAATTTGGTATTTTAGACAAGATTTTGCAAAATTTGTAATATAATTAACTGAATATAGTCATTTTAGACGATTTTTGCGGCATTTTTGGTCTATAAATCATACTATGATAACATTTTAGACTCCCGCTACGCGGTTTTGCATCGGCTATAAACCACTGAATATGATCATTTTAGACACTCTTTGCGCATTTTGCATGGTTCTATTACCATTACGAATATGGCCATTTTAGACGATTTTTGCGCATTTTGCATGGGCTATAACCCACTGAATATGGCCATTTTAGACGATTTTGCGCATTTTGCATGGATATAAACCACTGCATAGTCCATCAAAAATCGTCATTTTGAGCCATTTTTGAGCTTTTTGCATGGGCTATATATAGTCCATTGAAAATGATGGGATATATAAACCCACTGAATTGATATTTAGCGTGCGTTGATCGAGTTCTCCAGTTCCCTCCAAATAAACGACATATAGCGGTTTTTATTACAATTTTTGCTACAAATAATGTACACAATACAGAGTTTGTAGGCTATGAGGCTAATAAAATATCAATAAAAATAGAAAGAACAAATCTATGTCATTTAGAAACATTTTTTCTGCATTTAATGTTTGAAACTTTATAGACCCACTGTATATAGTTACTTTTAGGCCGCACGATTTTTGCGGGATTTTCCATGGTATATAGTAGTACTGAATATTTGGGTCATTTTAGACAATTTTTGCGCATTTTGCATCGGCTTTAAACCCACTGCAATATGGTCATTTAAAGGAGACACTCAAGTAGATTATGCGCATTTTGCAGCTGGGCTATTCAACGCATTGAAATGGCCATTTTGGTTCGATTTTGCGCATTTCTAGCATGCATGGCTAAAAGGACTGAATATCGCCATTTTAGACGATTTTTAAAACAATTTTGCATGCGATATAACCATGACCTATGCCCTTTTTGCATAGTCCATCAAAAATCGTCATTTTGAGCCATTTTTGAGCTTTTTGCATGGGTCTATATATATTGTCCATTGAAAATGATCATGATACTTAGCGTGCGTTGATCGAGTTCTCCAGTTCCCTCCAAACTCGACGACATCTGAAGCTAGAGGGGGGCCTTTACACAAACTCATCACTACAAATAATGTACACAATACAGAGTTGATGTAGGAACTATGAGGTTAATAAAATATCAACATAAAAACATAGAAAGAACAAATCTATGTTAGTCTCTAGTAAGCTGACATATTTTCTGCTTTTCATGATTTGAAACTTTGATAGATTTCCTACATGCCCGATAATAATTGAGTATTAAAAACAATTAAAAATACTCAAATGGACTGATTTACGTTTGGCTTGTGTCAGCAATGCCTATGTCACTTTCAGTGTCACGCGTCTTGTCATCTTGCTTGCGTGACTCATGTATTGTTTGTTGTCTCCAGTATTCGACTTCTCTGGTCAGCGTCTGTCATATCTCACATACAAATGCACACGCCGTTAGCGTGAGTGATACAGAGAACTGACAATTTCATTGCACAAATCCTGATCAAGTTTGTCTTACCTTGTGATTCATACGAATGTTCGTGAGCCCAAATCTCGAGATCAACTCCTGCGGTAAAGATTAACATTTCGTTTGATCAGAATTATCATAAGATCCGACACGAACGAGATTTCCTTGAGAAGTTTTCCTTGACAAGGAAAAATTGTCAATTTTTTGTCATCTACACGAGCATGTTTTTCTTGACAAGGAAAAATTGGTGATGTTTATGTCGTCTACACGAGCAAGTTTTCCTTGTCTAGGAAAACTTGCTCGTGTAGATTCGGCTTTACGGAATGATAGTAACACAATGAAAGGCATGCGTCTTTTTACAAGATCTGTAGACATGCACAACAAGTTCATTAGGATCTTTGTAATGTGACAATAAACACTCATTAGTTGCGCTTTCCCTCAGGACTTCAGGCATCGAATTTGCACAACAATGACCATTGTTCAGATAGACTACAATCTTGGACAAGATGTGTTGACGCATTTCAAATTCAGCAATATATTTTCATCGATGAGCAATTAAAATATTTTTTCTTCAAATAGCACCCCCTCCCCCCCCGATCAAAGTTGATTAAGTGGCACACCGGTTACTGCACATTTTTACGGTCCTATCAACATTGTTTGTGGGGGGAGGGGGAGGGGAACTAGTGTTATTGATTTTGATAGCGGGATTTTCAAAATGCGTCAACTATTATGTCCAAGATTGTAGCTAAACTTGCCGTTCAAATCAGTAAGCGGGCTCAATAGCTTAGCAGGGACAGTTCTTGATGGCTTAGGATCCGACTGCTCCCTCCCTCTTTGAATGCTAAGTTGATTGATGTACTGCTCGATAGCGCGGATGGGGCCGAAATCTTCATCCTATACGTAACATACGGTGACTCAGCATGTAAGTCTGGGTGTATGGTCGTTTTTTGAAAAATTTCCCGGCATGCTTTTCTCATTTCAAACTTGGGGTCGCGAGTTCGACTCCCAGTCATGACACTTTTTTTTCATTTTTTTTTTCCTTTTAAATCTAATAACATTGTTTTATAGATCATTTCCTATTGAAAGGTATTATTTAAGCTGGTAAAATAATAATAATAATAAATCATTTACATCAGTTTCTATAATTACTATTCGAGTTAGGAAAAGAAGTGTTGCCATGGTGACATACATACCATGTTTGTAGAACACTTCCTCCAATGGGAAAAAGTATCGCGCGCCGTAGTTTATATAGTTATTGAGAAAGCTGGACTAAAAATCTACGACATTAGATCGTCCTAGCCTAAGCTTGTGAGGTTACTTCATCCACAGGGGTTCTAGACGATTTTTGAGTGTTTTGCATGGGCTATAACCCACTGAATATGGTCATTTTAGACGATTTTTGCGCATTTTGCATGGGCTATAAACCACTGAATATGGTCATTTTAGACGATTTTTGCGCATTTTGCATGCGCTATAACCCACTGAATATCAATGACTTCCTTTTTGCATAGTCCATCAAAAATCGTCATTTTGAGCCATTTTTGAGCTTTTTGCATGGGCTATAACTCACTGAAAATGGTCATTTGGGCTATAACCCATTCAAAAGCGATAATGCCTGGATAATAATAACAATAATAATAACACATAATCATTGTGAATGAACTCTTTATTTTTAATCTTTATTGTGAAATTAATTAAAATAGATACCTGATCTTTTAGTTATTTTTGAAAAACTATATTAAATTATTGTTTTATATTATCAATATATTTATTGTACAAGGCTGGTACAAGGGTTACATTGGTGTTCAAGGTATGAATTTTAGTTCAACTTAGGCCAAATAGGAACCTGCTTTCTTACCCAAGCTATCCAGACTAAACGTTCATAGGGGAGAAAGGATGTTGATTCATTGCAAAACAAATTGGAACAGCAACTTTGCAGTTTACTTTTATTCAAAATTCCGTCCTTTTTTGTGCTTTTCTTTTTTAGCTTCTATTTACTTCAAAAATTATAACTTTAACTTTTAATTATAACTTTAATTAAATGGTATTAAAAAATTAAAAAAATAAATTTTACAGTGTGACAGTACAAACAAGTACAGCCACCTCTGTCTTTGCATACTTCTGTTGCCATAGTGATGTATTCTCAGTGGTGGATCCAGGGGGAGGGTCGGGGGGGGGGGGGGGGGGGGGGGGGGGGGGGGGTCCAGATCTCCCTGTCATATCTGAGGTTCAATTGATTGTTTTATGCTAGAATCTAGTTTTGAAACTGGTTTGATCCGCCCCTGATTCTATTGTTTTAGACTGAGGTGTTCAAACTTGTTCATGTCGCACAGTAACACAGACACGTACAGTACACTAAGGGTCAGGTAGAAGACTTGGTGTAACTGCTATGACTTGTGACACACAATACGGCTAATATGTACTGCAAAATTGCCTTGTCCATCCAAGTAATGTCAGAGATACCAAACAAGCCAAGACTCTCGTAATAGCCTAAATGGCCACCATGTTGCGTCACCACAAACAGAGCACGAGGATTTTCCTCTGTAAATAGAAGGTACAAAATGAGACCAGTATTTATACTTAGTATATGACAACCTCTGTATCAGTCTCCTTCTTGTTTCAGTTTGCCACACAACATGCCGCCCTAGGCATCGTGTTGCATGACGGAACTAACACAGACTGCAAAGGAATGGAGACTGTATACTTCCATAGGAGTAGAGCTGGTTATAATGTTAGAGATAAATGTTATGAAAACATACCAATGTGTTTCAATGGAGTTTTAAATAACTGCTCAGGGATGATGGGATCATCACGCGAGTTCATCAATAACACTGGCATCTTGATCTATTACATTCAATAGAAAAATAAAATAGGTTTCTTTTGTTTGTAAACCAGAAATAGTAACTTACAATTAGCAATTATTGGACGAGGTTGAGCAAAATATCGTGATTTGTCAGTGGCGAGCAGAATAATTATTTGCCGATGCCAAGGCAAATAATTATCTGCGAGACACTGACAAAATCACGATATATTGCAAAAACCGAGTTCAATAATTGTTTTATCATTCACGTTATTTTCTCTCGCCTAAAGCAACAACTCTGGAAAAAATCGAGCTGCCACTGTCGAGGAGAACGAAACCACTTATTCGTAGGAAGTTATCTGCAGTGACGTAGTCGTCTCTCGACCAATGAAAATCACGGAGAAATGATAATGTGAATGATAATGTGAATGCTAATGTGAATGCTAATGTGAATGTTAATGTGAATGATAATGTGAATGATAATGTGAATGCTAATGTGAATGATAATGTGAATGATAATGTGAATGATAATGTGAATGATAATGTGAATGATAATGTGAATGATAATGTGAATGATAATGTGAATGATAATGTGAATGATAATGGCTGTTATTAATAAATTAACTTACAATGTGTAGATAATTGGAGCTACTGTTCTCTTTGTAAAATGTCAACAAATCATCAAAATGAGCCATCTTCCTGTAAACAATGTGAAGGGGAATCACAATCAGAATACAAATGAAGGACATCATCATCAGGACTGGACTGGACTGTGGATTTTTGGAGTTATGTAGTCGAATGAAGCCTAAAGCTACTCAGCAAAAATTGCATCTTAGCTTTCAACGTCAATGGCATCATCAGAGTCTGGATTTTGAGCATTTTGTTTTGCTTGAACCGCTTAAAGGACTACAGGGATTCACTACTTCTAATGATAGGAACGAACACCTGTCATTATTACAGTGTGACGCTCAAGGGCACTGGTAAAGCACTGGTACATGTATTCACTAACTTCCACTGCTATTAGCCAATCAGATTCTGACATGATGAGACATTCTACTGTTCCATTGTCGAGACAAAAGTATGTCAATACATCAAAACTGGTCACACTTTTTCACGTCACACTGCAACACTGAGTGTTATTAATTGGTCTTAATTCTTTGCTGCCCACCTGCTAAAGACTTCATCAAGTTCTTTTAATGATGTAACATTGTGTACTTTAGACTTGCATGCAGACATTTCTGGATCTTTAAACAACATGTTTTCATTGCGCATTATCAAGGTCTTCATATTCTGAGCCATCATGTAACTATAGAAACGTCTGGCACCCTCCCAATCCTCAAAATATTCGCAAGCACTGAAATAACAATTTTATGAGATCAGAATTTTATTTACATTCATTATTTAATAATTTACTGTTCAGCCTGTAATAATATCCACCTTTAAATATACTTCCTACAATGTAGTTGGTGATTGCTGGTTTGCAAGCAATTCCAGCTGGAGATTTAAAGTACAAAGACACAGTGGCCATGTCGGAGGTACAAACACGAGAATCTATATATGTAATTACAGTAGGATGACATGTGATAGTTTGCAATAGACTTCCATCAATCATAAACATCAAATTTGCTGAAAGTGGCTTCTTTGATGCCTAGTTTGCAAACTAGAACATGTGACTTTTGTCTTGTGTGGTTATACAACATGTACAATGTATGTAGTAATACAAATATATGACTTTATCACCTCTGTAAGATGACCATGCACTAACCTAGAGATGTCGTAGCCTTGACAGACTGACACAGCACATGTGAAGTTCCTTTGTCTTCCTGGTTCCTCTCCAAGGTATTTCAGAAGAACATTTGCCCCCATGGAAAACCCAACACCAATTAGATGGTAACAGTTATACCTCGCTATCACTTGTTTGACCATCATCGACAGCTCCTCTGTACTGCCTGTAAAAGTGTGCAAACTTTTATGCATACATGTACAATGTACTATATGAATAACGCATACCACTTAAATGTTTTTGACATAATATTCACCAAAAAGGTAGATGATCAGAGAGCCCTCTAGATATAGTTTACGCTACATTACAACAATGAGCTTTTCATTACAACCACCAGTTTTTAAAACTAAAAAAACATACAATGTAGGTGATAGAGCTTTTGCGATTGCGGCCCCCGCACTTTGGAATAAATTACCTAGTAATGAAGGGTTGATGATACAATTTGTAATTTTAAATCTTTATTATATTGAAGACACATTTATTTAAGTTAGCTTTCTATACATGAATTTTATTTTAATATTAGTAATATTTCTTTGGGTTAGGACGTTTTATATTATGTCATATTTGAATTTTATCTATATAGTAATATTTCTTTATTTACAGATGTAGGTTAGCATTTTTCATATTATTGTATGTCATATTTGAATTTTATCTACAGTATATTCTTTGTAATTTAGTTTTTATATATTTTGGGAATTTGGGTATGAGTAATGCCGCAAAGCATTTGATCATAAGGACAGAATCATTCGATATTGATTCCCGTGGAAGTTTAGCTCCTGGGATGTCTTCAACGGTGACTAAAATAAACTAAAAACTGTCGAGTTTCTTTTATGAAGGACGTTTTTTGTCCTTCCAAAAATCCATACATCATCCCCTGATGTTTACTTTATGAAAAGCAAAAGTTTTTATATATTTATATCAGGTAAATAATGCGCATTTGATCATATTAAATATTATTATTATTATTATTATATGAAAGTATACAACTGACTAAAATAAACTAAAAATGATTTTTGTTCGGACGTTTTCGACTAAAATGTCATCATCACCTGATGTCTACTTTTGAAGCAAAAATATTTGATCAAAATCTTTATTGATTAAATGTTTTTATCACTGGATTACTATGTTACTCTGTAAACGTTGCAACAGTTACAAGTTTGCAGTCGAAAACAACTGTATCAAAACTATACTTCCTAAAGCAACATTGTCTGTGAACCTGCAATGGTAATGCAATGTTGCATGCCATATTGCACAAGCAAGATTGCATTCTACATCATTTGCAATTTTGCCTGCATATTCAACAATTATTCAAGAGGTGGACACATGTTGCAATCATACATGTACATTAAAATTGAATATATAAATGTACAACAAAATGTATAGAGTGCAAACCATATGTCCGTGAAACAATAGTACTAACTAATTAGTACTAAATAGCACTGATGAAACAATAGAAAACAATGGAGATAACACTATTTAGTACTATTTAATAATAGTACTATTTCACGGACATATGGTTTGTACTCTATGATAATGTTGCCAACAATGGGGTATGCGTATCAGCTGGTTTGGTTGATGGATTTAAGCAAACTTGTTACAGTTTCATCTTGATGGTACATTCTGTAGTCAAGTAGAAATACAAGTGGTTTGCAAATGTAATGTTACAATAAAATGTGACACCTGACAACATACTTGTACCACTTTAATGTTTCCATAAAATCTTTGAATACTGTACATACGTACTTACCATATGTGAATATTCTTGGCGATGTCAATTCAATGTCTTCCCGGACACCAAGATGATTCAATACGGCAACACGGAAGTTGTGCTTCAATGCATATCCAGCAAATGTACGCACATACTTTGTGTCACTACAGTTAGCAATCCCTGGTACTACGATGACTGTGTTCAATTTCTAGAATAAGAATTGATTTAAATAAATAATAATAATAATACTTTATTCGAAATACTTAGTAATGTACACTAGGTATTTTGAAATGGTAGATTCTGAGGTTAACCCTATAATGTAGGATAATACCTTAGACAATGTAATATGATGATGCATACATGTACATTATCATGTTGTTCATTTTACAAGAAGTACATGTACGTGTACATTGTACAATCCCACCAAGTTGCACAGAAAGAACACCAAAGACAAAAAGAACTCTAAAACAGTGCATGCAGTACGTGTTGTACCTCTTCAGATTTTGTAGCATCTGGTTCATAGACGTCAAATGTCATTGTTGCCCCATCTTTCATTATAACCACATGATGCGTTCCATGTAGTTTGGGAGAGTTTACACGACCAACTTTGCCAGCAAAGACAGTCTGCACATGTCCACTTCTACCCCATACTGGAGGTATATACCTATGATACAATTTATCATATACATGCATTATAACTGAGGAAACATACAATTTATATGTACAAAGAAAATGTACTATTTCTATACTGACAGTTTGCCCTTCATTGCATTGTAATTACATTTACCAGCTGCATCCAACCATCATGTAAATGTACAATTACATTTTTGAAATTAAAATTTCTTCATCTTCTTCCTTTATGTTCGCACTGTGTCCACTATTGTTCATTGTCAATACAAACACGTACATCAGCTTTCTATTGCATACAAGTTACGTGTATACAAGCATCAAGAGTTCCAGACTTCCGGTACTCGCACAATGCATTGTGAGATTATTACAAAGGAAAAGTGAGCACCAAGTGAGCAAAAACATAGCTTGGGCTCCGTGTCTAGAATTGGTGCTCACTTTTCCTTTGTAATAATCTCATAATCAGACCTGCCAACTCTCCCGGCCGGGAGTCTCCAGATTTTGGACTTCAACTCCCGGTCTCCCGGTTTGAAGACAAAATCTCCAGGCAAATCACGCCACGATTTGCGGTGAAATTGCATAACACAACATAACGATCATTTTCGATATTAGAATATGTGAACACTCGTTTATCAGGCGAGTAACACAACGGAACGATCATTTTCGATATTAGAATACGCGAACAGGCGTTTATCAGGTGATACAAAATTTTGTTGTTGTTTTTTTTTTTTTTTGGTCCGGAAATTTCTAGGGTTGTCCGCCACTTTGCTTTTGGCATCTTTTTGTTTTTTAAAGCACGCTATTTTAGCCTATTTTTACAGTCTCAAGATTTGAGGACTCGGGGGGTTGGCAGGTATGCATAATGCATTGCGTGCGTACTCTTGATGCTTGTATTAGTAAGCTTAGTATTGTTATAGACCATATATGGTACTAAATAAAAAAATTGTCATTAAATTGTCGTATTAATTTGTCAAATGTCCACAAGATAGCCATACATATATCCTCAATTTTATACACATTCCATCAAATTATTCACTCCCACAGTATATGCTATGTACATGTCATATATTATACAGCTGATAGATCAATATATCAACTGGTTAGAATTGGGCTCAAAATGCCAATAAGGCAAAACCCAGCCAACAATGAAAACAGTATAATTCTATGAAGACTGTCAATCGGTAAAACAAGACAGCTGATATAGAAAATAGAATATGACTTATATATAATATAAAAATTCTCTTATTTTACATTTTCTTAAATTATCCACAAAATATCAATACTCACTACAAACTGAAATTAAAATTTGATCAACAAAATAGAAAATATATGAGAAAATTAGCATTATTTGAAGAAAGTAATATTGTAAACATGAAAACAAAAGAAATGTGCAACCATAAGCTTATTGATAAATTATGCACCTAATAGCTCGTAGAAAAACAATAAGCTTAGTGTTGATCAATACAGCGAGTTACTAAAACAAAACAATGCCAAGAAATGGTCCAAAGTCCATGCAAGATTCAGCTTAAGTCAGCTTATCAAATTTCAAAACTTTGTTTGATACCACTGCAAAACATTCATGAAACATTCCATTATAGATGCATTTAAGCTTACTTTGTTCTAGTAATATGCGTAATATAAGGAATGAAGTCTTAGGGACACACATAAGCTCAAACAGAAAACGTGCGTGCAAAAATTGCCAAATAACAATGTACAGTAAGCTTATACATGTATAAGCTTACATGTAGTCATCATTCATACATGCATAAAGCACTTTTATGAAAACTGAAATGAAAATGTAAACAAGGATCAATTAAGAAAGGATGTACACGCCAACCAGATAGGATCTTTTTGCTTTCTTAAAACTTCTCACGCTTGGTTGATATTAAGTTATAAGCTTAAAGATTCTAGAATTCTGAAGCCTTACCTTTCACGTAGGAATGGACAGGAAGCCTTGACAGCCTTAACAAACTCACTATTCGAGTCAAATGTCTGTGGCATTAGTACTCTATCAGTGAGATTGAGAACTCGAACAACAAAACATAACACAACCGCTAACAATGCTACAATCGCAGGAATACTGATCATCAAGGCAGAATATAAGGTCACTCATGCAGTTGACATGAACACTAGAATGTCCTTATTGGGAAGCTGTTCACACGGAAAGAGGGGGGGGGGGGGGGGTGTCATCGTCTTACCTCTCTGTGAAATGCTCATTTGATATTAATACATATATATCGTATAACATTCATTGCGTTGAATTAGATTTCTCTTGACGAAAGTACGTATTTCTTGACAAACTTTATAGTTTTTTAGTTGAACAGTATTTTAGGAACTTTAGTTAATTATGATATTTTGTTTCACCCTACCCCCCATAGTACATCAAAAGCTTCTCCCTGACTAGAGCCCAGTTTTCAGAAGTCAGATGTAACGCAGCTTGCCGCTTGTTCATTACTCGGGCCCAGGCCGCAGGCCGCCCGAGTTAGAAAATGCGGATTTCGGTAGTAGTAGTAGTAGTTTTGTTCGGCTCCAAAATGACGAGTATGCGACGTATTTAATCGTATCCGGAGTTTCAAGATTACTCAGCAGATTTGAAAAGATAAACGAGAAACAGGACTCAAGTAGATTTTGAATCTTAGTTTTGAAAGCAGCTGTAGATCTTCAAGCTATTAAAAGGTCAGGATTCTAGTTCATCGTTCAATGACTAGAAGTGGTAAAAGGACTAGAAGCTCGCTTAAAATATATTTTTAAAAAAACAAACGCGAGGCCGTTATCGGAACCATCTGACCTATGCAACCTCAAGACGTATCATGTTCGTACTCACCGGACTAATAGTCTCCCTCGTCACTCAACTGTCACTGATTGTCATGACGTCAGAGAAATTATATTGTATTGAAGAAGATGTCCTTGTTTTATTCGACGTTCGAACCGTAACTCGAACCCGAACTCGATTCCAAACTCGACGTTTCGGGATCTGAAGCTAGAGAGGGGGCCTTTACACAAACTCATCAAAATCAAATCAATTGAACTCAAAGTCAAAAGGTAATCAAATGAACTCAAAGGCAAATCAAATGAACTCGACACATACATGTATATACATAGTCTCCCTCGTCACGCAACTGTCAGTCATTGTCAGGTCTCTCCTCGCGCAGCTGACATTGTCCTTGTTCTTCAACCAACTGGCATTCATTTTCAAGTACTTCCTCGAACAACTGACATTTTCCTTTTCACAATGCCCGAGTGAACGCTCATTGAGCGTCTTGTTTCATGTTATTATTATGTCAGTCTTTTATATTTTTGTTCTTTTGAATCACTCTGTAACTTAATACTTACTTCATGTATTAATGCACTTATACTACGGAAGCCGAGAAGGGTCAGTCAAAAAATATATTAGAAATCCGAAAATATTTTGCAAATCCACATTTTTTTTATTCAAAATCCGAAAATATTTTGGAAATCCACATTTCTTTATTCAAAATCGAAAAATATTTTGCGAATCCTGAAATCTTTATTCAAAATCCGTAAATATTTTGGAAATCCACAATTCTTTTTCAAAATCCGAAAATATTTTGCGAATCCTGAAATCTTTATTCAAAATCCGTAAATATTTTGGAAATCCACATTTCTTTATTCAAAATCCGAAAATATTTTGGAAATTTGATTTTTTTTAAATCCAGAAATCTTTATTTTTATCGATCCGATATCGATCCTTACACCCTGGTGACACCGATCATTGCGGTCAGAGGTATTACCGTGCAATCCAAAATGGCGGCAGACGTGACTTACATGTACTGTCAGGACTGTCAGTCGTTTTTCTTGCCAATGTGCTAACTCATGTTTTGCTATAATTGTGGGAAAGCATTCAGTAATACAGGGTGCTTTTGCAGCAATTGTGGTACGAAGAAAAGAAGCGACCAAAGCACATTTCCAAGTTTTGCAGACGAGAAAGAAGCCATAACACACTACTTTCGAAGAGGATACAAGTATGAAACAATTATTTTGTTTTTATCAGAATATCACGGTATCTCATTGAGTTTGCGGACTTTAAAGAGAAGATTAAAAGAGTATAAGTTGGATAAGAGATCCCACTCTACATCGGAAGATACTGTTTGTCAAATTATTCAAGATGAAATTCAGGGACCTTCATCATCACTAGGTTATCGAGGAATGTGGAACAAATTAAGGACAAGCTATGGCATTACAGTACCGCGAGATACTGTTATGAGAATTTTAAAGGAATTAGATCCAGAGGCATCCGCTCTTAGAAAGGCAAGAAAGCTACAACGTCGAAGTTACGTATCACCTGGGACCAAATGCAGTTTTATTAATATGAAGTGTTTTTACATCGTTTATGCACCCCTGCTTGGCATGTAGATGGATACGACAAATTGAAACCATTTGGCCTGCCTATACATGGTTGCATTGACGGATATTCCCGAAGAATTGTGTGGCTCAAAGTATGTAGAAGCAACAAAAACCCAGTAATCCCAGCAAGTTTCTTTTTACACTGTGTAGAAGAATTGGGCACATGTCCTCTGCTTGTTCAGACAGATTGTGGTACAGAAAATGGTATTTTAGCAGGAATTCAGTGCAAATTTGTTGAAAGTGAAAATGCTCATCGATATTCATCATCACATGCTAATCAAAGAATCGAAAACTGGTGGTCTCATTGCAAGAGAGGGTTTACAGCCTGGGTAATCGATTTTTTCAAAGCTCTAGTTTACAATGGAAAGATTGCCCTAGGTAATCCTCTTCACATGGAATGTGTATGGTTTGTATTTTCTAATTTCTTGCAGTCTGAACTTGACAAGGTAAAGCAAGAATGGAATACGCATTACATACGACAGTCCAGACACAACACAGTGTCTGGTGTTCCAGATGAACTTTTTTTTCTTACCTCAATCTCATGGACATACAAATTGTGGTATCCATATTTCCAAAGATGACATTCAAAACATTCTTGATGAGAGAGATATTTATGCTGAGGCAGATTTGGCTGGAAATACAGTTGACAGTGAAATGGTAGAGTACTTTAGCTATGTTGTCAAGGAAGAAAATCTGCAACACCCACCTGGCAGCTGGTCTCAAGCCAAAGCTATGTATGAAAAGCTTATAGAGCTCTCAGGCCACTGACTGACCTTCATTGATTTACCTGTCTAATTTAACATACAATTTAACTACAGTTGTATTTTTGCTTGTATTTTTAACCCTTTGATTCCCTGCTGGCAGAGGTTTCTTTTCCTTGTCCTGGGCTTATTTTCCTACGAGGCCCAGGATGAGGGAAAAGAAACCTCTCACCTCTGCCAGCAGGGAAACCCTTCAACACCTAGATTTAGCGATTTTCTTGCCCTGAAATTGAAAAATTGAATTTTGCTGAGAAAGTGGCTTTTTGTTTCACAATAAATTGATGTATTTGGAAGAAAATTGAAGTCAAATTTTGCTCATTTTGGATGTTGTGAAATGATGTCATGTTTTGATTTCTATGAAAAACAATCAGCTTTCAATCAGCTGACAAAAGCCATGAATCTCATTATCTGACCCCAAATTCTTGTTTGACCACTATGTGATTTGCTCTCTCAGAAAATGATGCCTAATTTTACTAATATCAAATTGAATTAGTTTTACGGACTTGGTACCAGTCCCTTGCTCGATTTGGTAGTGGCTAATTGAACACTTGTAATTGAGATGCCCAAACTATAATTTATTGATAATGTTGGGATTCCTGTTTTGTGCTGAATGTTTTAATCCCTTATTGCACTGTCAGCATTAAGAGATCATTCAAGCCTGGTATTAGTGTGTCATATAATCAGGAACAATTACATGTACACCTGTAACTACATGTACATATGCAATATAGAGTGACTATTAAAAATCGCAATTACACTACTGTCAGGGACTCAGTAGAGGTGCATGTACTTGTAACATTGATTATTCAATATAGCAAAATACCATTAACTAACAATATTGGTTAATAAAGACTTGCACATAGTTTCTGGTTCACACTAGTTACAAATGTTTTGTGTGCTCATCGCACAATTCAAACAAGGTTTTGAAAATGTACACAACAATAATAATTATCTAATAAGTCATAGTGTAAACACTAACTCCATAAAATACATTTGTCATTGTACTAGTGATGAGATAACTATATCATATGGGTATCTGATTGGGTCTAGTGTAACTGTATTAGCCTGTTTTATGTAGCTTATATTTAGACAGACCCAAAGCCACAACATTCCTTTAACATTGATACCCCAGCTTCAATCATAGATGCTAGTGAAATGATATGAAGGGGAAGATGCAACAGTAAATCACAAGTAGAAGCCCTTGGTCGACATTTGCAGTCATATGGGCAACCATATACAAATCGGACCTCAATCTTCTTTGCAAACCCAAGAACTGGTACCTTTGGACTTCCAGTGGCAAATTTCAATACATCCTCTACTGTTGATTCACAGTTTGGAACTCCTTTGGAAAGATAAAGTAGAATTTTGAGTTATTTGATTTCATTGTGGTATTGCTAATTGGGTACTTGTAATATTAATATTATTGATAGATGTTAAGAATGTGGAGAAGAGTTAGACAAATAATATTAATAATCATTTTATTTCGACTTCCTATACTTACCATTGTTGTCTAGTAACTCAACAAAGTCACAAAATGCCTTGTATGTACGAATTTCTCTGTCTTTAAGACTATCATTTAAAGAAAATGTGACTGAGGTGAGCAAAGAGGTCATCAGCTGTAATGTGTTCTTGTTCTTGAGCAACAAACACTTTTCGAAGTTGATCTTTATGTTTCTTTACAGAATCCAACACACCATGGAGTTGCAGACCATTTGCCATCTGATCTATCAGTGGTAGTTTGGACTCAATGCATGTCTTGATATACATGGATCTGTTGAGAAATAACCACCTTGAAGAATACTAAATTTGTACTAGTTATATTGTTTGTTATATTATGTAATAGTGTCCCGATTAGAGTGATTCCAATAAACCTGGGCATTACTAACTACACCAATACACACTATTAGACAGTTCACTCTTTTGTTTTCTTTTGTTCCTTTGCATCTAATAAACACTGACAGCTAATTAATAGTGCCCAGGTTTATTGGAATCACTCTACCGGTATATAGACTAAAACCATGAAACAGTGCTAACAATTAGCACTAAATAGTACAATGTCTTTTGTTTTCTAGTGTTTCATTGGTGCTATTTAGCACTAACTAGTTTGTACTGTTTCGTGGTTTTAGTGTTTGCACTCTATTATATTGTTATTGTGAAAATGTATTTAACTGGATAACAGATAACCTAATTCAAGTATTTCAATACATGCAGTAATCTTTGATAATTTACCTAAGAATTCTCTCTTTCCCAGACATTGTTTCACGTTGTGGTACACCCCTGTAGCCCACTTTCTGTAGAGCATCTAAAGTGGTGTCCTCTAAAAGGACATTACGAAGTTCTGCTTCTGTTTTCACACTGTCAATCTATAATTTTGTAAACATGATTAAATTATAACTGAAATGTTTTTTTCATAACATAATATTTCAAACATTTACAAGAATTGACATGTATCCTAGGAATTTAATATAAACTGACCTTTGTTGCAACATCTTTAAATTCTGTTTCCATCAGCTTAGCTTTGTTTACTTGTATCTCGTTTATACCTCCACACAAATAATCGTACACCCATCCTGATAGAAAATCAGGTGGAGGCCCTTCTTGGGCAATGGAATTGGCCATTAGTTCCCCAACAATAGACAAACTCCCATCAGCAAGGGTCATAGTGCTTCCACATGGTGAATGACCCCCATCTCCTTCATCAACAAACAGTCTTTGTTTGATAACTTCAAAAATTTATGCAGAGACAATAAACAAATAATTTATACATATATTTACCATAAGTATGCTATTTCCACCTCTTTTTACCAACAACTGAAAAATTGTATTTTTTTTTAAAGCAACCACTACTGCCTTCACTAGCTACTAGCTAACCTGTAAAAAATTCACGCTTTGGTCCCCCATCATCTATAGCTGCTTCTCCAAGAAAAACAACCTTAATAGTATGGCAAGGCTTAACCCAGGGTCGTTTTCTCGATTCTAAGAAATCTTCCCACAGAAACTTTCTTCGAACATGTATGCGGAATATCTTCTTATCAACATGGTTTGATATGCCCTTTAATATGTCCTTGATATCTGGTGGATTTGGAACCTCTGCGGCACTGCATGTAGGTTGCTCATCTGCAGCATTATCACCATTGGACTGGTCACACATGACATTTTGACTGCTCGTATTAACATGCAGTGTCGACATTAGATCATTATACGTAAGCTCTTCAGAGGTGCGCTGTTGGTCACAACACATATCAGCATGCTCTTCGATTTCATTGATTTGAAATGAAATCAAACATGTGGGGCATACCACCCTTCCATCTTGGCCGTTTATGGCCTCAAAAACACTGTGGTCCAATTCATGATCACTTTCCTCATCAGAAACTGAGCCGTGAACATCGACTACTTTAGACACTTTAAAGGGGATTTTCGTTTGCGTTTTGGCTTTGGTTTCATCGGCAGTCTCGTCATTGACGCTTCCCTCCGCCTCCGTGAAGAATGCAGACGCTTTGCAAATGTAAAGATCACATTTGGAATATGGTTTGGCAAGTTCTTTTTTGTAATTTGCAACAGCGAATTCTTCGTTGGTTCCTGGAACTTTCTCTACAATTTTCTGGTCCGGATAGATCAAGACATAATTGTCATCCTCGGAAAAGAACTGGTCATGGTCACTGTGTTTCTTTACTGCAGCGTCGAGAACTTGTTTGGCATTCAATTCCTTGCCCACCTTTAAAGGTAGCCTGCTTCCTCTGGCTTTCACTAATTCCCCCTCCTCGTCCTCTCTCATGATTCCAATGTTGATTGTCACACGGTCATCTGCCTTTTTTCCACCACTAGGCACTAGCAGTAGCAGCAGAGGTAGTCGCTCGTTTCCTTTTTTTTAAACCACTCCTTTCCTCTGCTTTGTTTGTAACAAACTGAGCCAAGCTCAATGTCTCCTTTGCCGCAATGAGGCTATGTCCACATTTGTGACAGAATTTGTCAGTAATTTGCACTTCTGTTCCACACTTACAACAAAATTCCACCATTGTGTGAACTGGAAGTACCTTCACATCGATGAAAACTCAAAAGGGCGCTAAACTGACCGCTGACCGCAATGATCGGTGTCTCCAAGGTGTAGGATCGATATTGGATCGATAAAAATAAAGATTTCGGGATTTGCAAAATATTTTCGGATTTTGAATTAAGATTTCGGGATTTGCAAAATATATACAGATTTGAAATAAAAAATTTGGATTTGCAAAATATTTTCAGATTTTGAATAAAAAAATGTGGATTTGCCAATTATTTACGGATTTTGAATAAAGATTTCGGGATTTGCAAAATATTTTCGGATTTTGAATAAAAAATTTTGAATAAAGATGTTTCCAAAATATTTTTCAGGATTTGCCAATTATTTACGGATTTTGAATAAAGATTTCGGGATTTCCAAAATATTTTCAGATTTTGAATAAAAAAATGTGGATTTGCCAATTATTTACGGATTTTGAATAAAGATTTCGGGATTTGCAAAATATTTTCGGATTTTGAATAAAAAAATGTGGATTTGCCAATTATTTACGGATTTTGAATAAAGATTTCGGGATTTCCAAAATATTTTCGGATTTTGAATAAAAAAAATGTGGATTGGCAAAAATATTTTCGGATTTCTAATATATTTTTTGATTGGCCCTTCTCGGCTTCCGTATTATACAGACTGTATCTGTTGATTCAAATGAGTCATTTGGAATTCCCTGTGTTTTAGAATAAACAAGACGCTCAATGAGCGTACACTCGGGCATTATGACAAGGACAATGTCAGTTGCTTGACGAGTAACCTGACAATGACTGACAGTGCGTTTGATTGTGAGAGCGTATTTAAGAGGAACTGATGGATGGCTTGCCTTGGATACAACATAATTTCTCTTCTGCACAGGTTAACTGCTTCTTTCACTTCTAGTCGTCGAAGACGATGACTTAGCACTATCTCAGTATCTGCCCTGAGCGAACAATACTTCGGATTACGTTCGATATACGCTCGGAAACTATTTGACACGTTTGAGCGAATCATACTTTCGGATTTAGATCCATAGGCGTTCGGAAGCTATTCGACCCGTTTTTGGCGACCATGAATATGCAACCTCAAGTGACCTCAAGTACGTTTAAAGACGTACTACAGACGTACCTCGACGACTCGGAGATCTTTATCGATGCTCACCGACACAAATAGTCTCCCTCGTCACGCAACTGTCATTGTCATAATGCCCGACTATACGCTCATTGAGCGTCTTCATCTGTAATAGATCCCTAAAATCTAAGGACGTTTTGATTTCGATTGTATTTTTGCCGTTCACTGACCTGCCGTTGAGAGTGGAAATTCTGTTTTAAATAGCGTTACGCGGCGGCCAGTTCTAAAATTAGGTCGCGTAATATAGATGTATGACTCACACAAGGAGCATACAACTGTAATCGTACTGAAAAGAACATGGAGAAACCTACATTTTATCATGCAAACACTGTTTATTTTCAAAACAATTGTCAGTAAAAAAAAACTAACAAAACCGGACTGAAGGATATGAAAAATTTGGTTTGTTTGTCTGAGTTGAGACGTCACTAATTAATGCGCTTCGCTATTGTGCAAGTATTTAAATAGCCTAAAACTACTTTTGTACGATCCCGATTTTCGTACATTATCGACCTTGCTCGCCTTTGCTTTGATGTAGTTTTGAAGTACGATTTTTACGATTCCTTTTCCTTCTGAATTTTTCAAACGTGGAATAAAATAAACATCCATCAGTTACTGAAAATAATTCGACTGGCTCGACTGTTTGCATGACTTCTGTACATATAGCTTTCTGTCAATAGATGTAGTTATACATCGCAGGTCGTGAGTTTAATTATAAATACTCAAGCACATAACTGTACCGTACTATTACAATTAGCAACAAACATGGCATAGCGAGGTCATGATAGTTTTTGAGTTCATTTCATTTGCTTTTCAGTTCATTTTTTTATGAGTTCGAGTTCGTGGAACGACGTCGTAGAACAGCCCTTTCGAAAACGCTCGAGGATGATTTAGAGTATGCGTATCTGGTATGTAGTACTTAGGTGTATGCGTTTGGATGGCTTGCGTCATTTCTCTCACTACACAAGATGACTTGTTCTCTCTCGATCCAGCACGAGCTTCTAGTCCTTCTGCCACTTCTAGTCGTCGAACGATGAACTAGAATCCTGACCTTTAATAGCTTGAAGATCTACAGCTGCTTTCAAAACTAAGATTCAAGTATACTTGAGTCTGTGTGTCGTTTGTTTTCCCTTATCTGCTGAGTAATCTTGAAACTCGAAACGATCAAATACTTCGCATTCTTTCTTCATTCTTCGCATTCTTTCTTCATTCTTCGCATTCTTTCTTCATTCCGTGACCAAACAAACAAAAAAGAAAAGGAAAAAAAAGCCCATTTTATTACTCGGGCTTCCTTCGGAAGGGCCCGAGTAATGAGTCTGCAAAGAGAGTGTACAGCAGTGATAGAACATTACCTTGACGTCACATCGCGCGCGAAAATTATGTAATTTTAAATTGTGACGTTTCAGATTAGTTTTAGATAGAAATTCGGTTCAATCGTAAGCAACAAATTTTACAGAAAGCAAAATGTTCGCATAGCGCAATGGGAAATTGTTTTTCCTGTGTTACACCCACAAACAAGGTATCTACAGCCTTGCAACCTATGGCCGCTTCGTCTGTCAGCAAAAATGGAGGGAAATTTTCATTCTTCGGCTTAAGGAAAGTGAAGACCCGTTGCGAAGAAGAGCAGCATCCTGTTTGTACCTGAGCTGGCAATCGATAAATTACATGTGTACAACAAACATCGGCGGTCAAATTCCCAAGGATCTCTGAAGTCCGCCTGTTCTACTCCATGGCCAAGAAGCGGCTCCTCTTATGACGACTGCAGTATCTTCAGTTCCTCTCTGAACTCCTTACGAAGTGATCAGAAGTTCTTGTAGAATCCGCTCCAGCGCAAAAGTCAGCTTCTCTACAGTCGCTCGAGTCCCACCAATCTCTGGAACCCTCGATCGATGAGATCTTAAATTCATCTTTTGAGGCAAAATCTGCTGAACTGATACCCGAAGAAGCCGTGTCGCTACAGCCAAAGAAAGTCGCTGTTTCCAAGGCTTGGGAAGCAGAGGTGGACAGGATCCTCTCGGCAGATACGTGTGGTGTTGACGAAGTCCTGGACGAACTTAGTGAGTTGTCACCGGCTAAAACACCTGAAACGAAGAAATCTAGGAGGTCAGCGCCCTAAGACAAGACGAGGGCGTGGTATCAGATCCAAGTAAGGCTACGACACTCCCCTTGTCAAAGTCATAAAGACAAAGGAACTGCTGATACCGCCAAGAACTGTGTTCGCAACAAACATCTTCAGAAAGCAACGAGCACACAATAAGTACTCAGTGCTGTACAACTAGAAATTAAAGTCGGTTGAGCTGGTGAATGACGAAACAGGTCGGCACACAGAAATGGTCTCATGATGCGATACTGAACACGTACTATACGCAACGGTTGATCAAAACATGTTGATGACTAACTGTAGAGTGGATCAAAGGAACTCCGGCCCTGACACCTCCCAAAAGGTATAACTTAGCCAGATAAAATGATTCTACAAGAACAAGTCTGTTTAACCTGTCAAATGGTCTTTACATGGCGAATGAATTACTGTACGAACACAAACATTCTGGTATCGATCAGCTTTTAATTGCAAGAGTCGCGGCAGAATGGGAAATCCCCGCGAGCTAAAGAACTTGTACAATTGTTCAATTTAATCATTAGTTAAATTATTCCATATGTTTGCAAACTTTATAGCTTTGACTCGTCATTTATTGCTATAAATACTATGTTACACGAACAGTAACGTTGCATGGCGACCGTCAATCAACTGAACTAGCTGGGCCTTGACACGCCCATGTTGTTTGATTGACCGTCTGTTCTGACGAGCGCCATTTTAAAATATGGTTATAACTTTTTAATATGCTTTCAAACGAAATAGTTAATGTAGGATACTGTGTTATGTGAATTAGTTCCATTGTACTAAATACTTTTGAAAACAATAGAAATAGCACTATTTAGTACTATTTAAGGTTAGTACTATTTCACGCTTTTCTAAATTGCACTCTATGTGACAAGTACACTAGTTTCTGTCTCTAGCAAATATACAGTCTAGCATTCAGTCTATTCAGTTCATGTCGCTTCGAACTGAGTTTCTGAACGCAATTGTTCTGTTTTACTCACAGGGAGCCCAAGCAAGGTCACGTGTATAGTTTATAGGGAATATTTCTTTTAAAAAAAAACACAACTTAAAGCCGCCTGGAATTCGAACTGTAGAAAGGAAATAAGATGAAGACAACAGTTTAGCTGAAATAAAAGACGTGCATTGTTTTAGTGAAAACCACCCGTACAGAAGGTATAGCACGAAATGTTAGCTTGGGCTCCCTGTGTTTTACTCAGAAATCGCTAGTGCGCACGCGCATGACAGTCAATAACTCTCACTGAAAATGTTTGCATTTACAGTCTCTCCGACTCCTTACGAGTCCTTTTCCACAAGGAGGAAGTTTCGGGCAATAACACCTACAGTTCCTCGGATTTCTAACTTTGTTGGCTCTGCATTCTGCACTCTTACAAACACACGAGCATTTTTCTAGGTTCCATTCAAATCGTCTTGGACAATAGACATTCTGTGGTGGATTGCAAACGCACTTGCATTGAACAGGGTCCCATACGTGATAGCTAGGACAAAGTCTTGACCTAGCTCTACACTCGCATCTACAGTTCTCTTCTACGAAGTTTTGCGTAGCAGGGTTGCATTCTGATGGCTTTGTAATGCAATGGCAGCCACATTTAGTATGGTTAACCATTTGGATAAGTCGCGGTGCACGGTGCCAGTCGTCAACCTTGTCACTCGGAGAACTCCATGCCACAACAAAGGTTAACAGGCTGATGTTATCACTTGCTGTAAACAACAATGAATACTTGTAAGGGACGTAGCTAGGACACATGTAGGTGCGCCGAAAAACAAACCCACGGGTTTGCCTGGCTACGCCCCAGCTTGGTTTGGAGTATGGTATTGGAACAGGGGACACGCTGGACGTGTGCGCATTGGGACGATCTAGTCGGACGACCAAGTATATATCCGTGTAGCACAGTGCAGCTTTAAATACCCGTAAAAAGGAGCACTGATAGAAAGAGGGGAGTAAAGTACGCACCGTCGGCCTCAGGTTTGTCAGTTGAATTACTGTTACGAGTTACCAACGTTAAATAAGGTTGCTTTAAATACCCATAAAAAGGAGCACTGATAGAAAGAGGGGAGTAAAGTACGCACCGTCGGCCTCAGGTTTGTCAGTTGAATTACTGTTACGAGTTACCAACGTTAAATAAGGTTGCTTTAAATACCCGTAAAAAGGAGCACTGATAGAAAGAGGGGAGTAAAGTGCGCACCGTCGGCCTCAGGTTTGTCAGTTGAATTACTGTTACGAGTTACCGACGTTAAATAAGGTTGCTCTGCTTTACCGATTTTAACTTTAGTGCCGCAATTGAATATTCACTCCCCTATACAGTCGGATCACATGAAAAGACTGATTCGTAGTTACAAAATTTCATTATTGTAATAGCATACAATGTACCATAGTATGTGGTGATGGTTTACCTGTCGGCACACATTGCTGAACTCTTGGTTTAGTGTTACATGAACCAACACATCGATGTAAGATCACGTTGAATGGGAAGTGAATTCCTTGATCGTGGTCAGGCTGAGGTACCGCGATCACTGTGGGGTACGGCTTGCATAAAGCGTTGTCCAGTATGATTGGTATATTGGACTTTTCGCTGAAGGACACTACGCGAGACCGACCAATAGTGACTATGGAAATCAATCAATCAATCAATCATATTTCAATCAATCAATCAATCATATGTCAATCAATCAATCAATCAATCAATCCATCCGTCCATCCGTCCATCCGTCCATCCGTCCATCCGTCCATCCGTCCATCCGTCCATCCGTCCATCCGTCCATCCGTCCATCCGTCCATCCGTCCATCCGTCCATCCGTCCATCCGTCCATCCGTCCATCCGTCCATCCGTCCATCCGTCCATCCGTCCATCTTATTAATATACTACTATACCATTAAACTTTGCTGGATGTCCTTGAAAGCCTGGAGCACCAAGAGTTATGTTGCCAAGTTTCATAGCCTTCATGAATGAGTCAAGACTTTGAACATTTGCCATCACTCGCTGGAACTCTTTAGGAAGAACCTTTGAAACAACAAAAAATTACATCATTGCAACTCATTACAACGCGTGTTATACACTCTTCTGTCGACTTATCCAGTGATGCCCTGTAATCACCTACGTACTTTTGGTTGCCCATTGCGTCATCGAAGGATTTGAACCGGAAGCGTCAAATTTCATTTTCGGAGCAGATATTATTTTCAATTTAAAAGAAAATAAATCAATTCCGATTACGATAGTAGTACAGTTAGCTTGCTTTTTGTTTTTGTTATCGGAAAAAGATGTTCAATATCAGTTCCCCATATTATTATTATTATTATATTACTTTCAAGTACAATGGCGGCTTTTTATAGAGGAAGAAAACACAATGCTCACGCCCATGAGACCTTACCCTGCGAGCAGAGTCTTCTTTTAACATCCTCCCCGAGAGAGAGGAGGTTAAAAGAAGACTCTGCTCGCAGGGTAATGAGACCCATGAGAGCATAATCATGATAATAGATCTATCAGGTTCTGCCCTATTAAAACTCGCTTTGTGTACTTACTTAGTCGAGCTAGGAAGCCGTTCTTTCCGGAGGAAGGAAACATGCATAGTAAAGTATGCCAAGAAAACTTTAGTTTAGAAACCAAAGGCCTTTTAATACATTGGATTCCTCACTCCTTTATAATAAATATAATCGATCCATATTTTGCATGAATTGTACATGCATGCAGTACAAAATGTTCAAAATATAAAATATCTTATTGAGGACTAGTATACTGTACAAATATTTCGCTGCATTTTTGCGTGTGAATGTATGAAAAGTACTAAGACGCCGATAAACATTGCATGAAACTGATATTGAGTTGAAATCACAAGTACAATGGCGGCCCTAAGACAGGAAGTCTATTGCTACTAATTCTGTTTCATCTACTGACATCCGTTGCTTTATAGGTGTTGGCCACGTGTACTGCCGGGTTGGCAATGCTAGACAAAACTGGTAGGAAGTTGTGGTTGAATCTCAAGATGTCCGAGAAAACCATAAAGCTAAATCCGTATAACCAAATAAACAAGTGTACGTATTCACCGATTAAAAATAGTCCTTTCTGACCACAAAAAGTGTATTTTTGGTCTCATTACGAAAGTAAGCTATAGTGAAATCTATTTGTTTCTCTGTGCTTTACTTTTGATGATACCCAAAACTAGAATAGGACTAAAAACAATCACACACGTACGGCTGATTAATAAACACAAAACAACTCATAAATTGATAATATATAACACAAAGCACAAGAGCTCGACCGACTCTGACGTAATTGCTGTCCCAGCTAAGCTTACTCACTGGAGCGAACTATTTCAAGTAAGCTTATATTATTATCAGCGTTGTTGACGAACTCTGATACCGTTTCTTACGCCAGAAAGAATTATGATAATCCTTGGAATTGTTCTTCAAGGATTTTAATAACTTCTAAGGATTATTTTAGGATGTTTTACGTAAGATAACGATCAACCAGCACTATCGATTTAGTACTTTACTCAGGCACATGGTGTGGAGTGACAATTCGATTGCCATAAACTGATTAAAGACACGATTGTTAAAAATCGTTTAACTTACAATTGCTCGAGCTGTTGAAGAGCACATCACTCCCACCAGGATACATAACCAGGGTTTCAACATTTCTTCTTGCTCTGTCAAATAAATCTTCAGCCTGCATTCGTACAAAATGCTACAAAGACAAACTTCCAAGTAATTACACACTTTGATCATGTCATTATCTTTAGAAAATCGATCCAATGAAACCAACCAATCACACGCTAGGTATCCTCAAATCACTTCCGGTCATTCATACCTGTTTTTATCGCCTCGAATAATCGACTCCTTTCAACAAGAATGCAAATCTATAAAGCGGTCATTGTTGGGGTCTCTGTAAAGTGTTGACCGGACCGGACCGGACCGGACCGGACCGGACCGGACAGATGCGGACGCCGGATCGGATGCCGGACGCCGGACGCTTGAAAAAAAATAAAAAATAAAAAAATAAAAAAAAAAAATATATATTTAAAAAAAAAGAGAAAAAAAAAGAAAGAAAAGGTTAAAATAAACAAAACAAACAAAGAATAATTAAGCTCATGTCTAAATTTGCCCTTGCTTATTATAATTGAGGTCGGTGTTAAATACTATATTTGCAGAATGTTCTATCTTTGCTTTGCATGCGTTATCGGTAAGGTTCCACAGGCCCTGACCGTCAACTAAATAAAGTATTAAAGTTATTGAAGAAGATCGCTAAAGTCAATCAGAGCATTTTAGAGATCGATGGAAAGGTCAACATACATTGAATGATCACGTTTATTATATAAATCTGTAATTTATCAAGTATAATCTTTCTCAAAATCATTATCCACCCGTTAACAATTTACCATATACTAGTCAGTGCAATATGAACTATACTATGCACAAACTTATCGAAACACAACAAAATGTCAGGCGTGTACTGACATTGGCAGACAGCCCAACCAAATTAAATCATATAATTATGCAGCAACTAAACATATAATAAAATACTGATTTAAACACAGTCGAACCTCCTGTAAGAACAATGTTCTAAATCAGTTTTGATTCATTAGCATATGATAACCAGGGGGGTACTTGCCCCATCTTTCGCATATTTAAATAGCATTTAAAAAATGCATGCCTGCCCAACATACACTTCTTTGTAAAATATCATAAATTCAAACATGCATAACTTTTCCATTTTACAAGCAATCTCAACAATACTTCACAATTTTACATTTGTTGACATGACAGATTTGATGAATATTTTGTTACTTCGGTTTGTGTTTTCTAAATTCCCGAAATTAAACGTTAAGGGAGCTGAACCTATACTGATATAAGGGAACTGAACTGTTATATAAGTAAATGAGAAATCAACAACCGAGTTTTAACTGTATTACAATTCCACAACTCTCGGCATTTGTCACGTGTTGTCATTACAATACCTCAGAACACGCCTAAGGTTGTCCTCAGGAAATCAAGGTGTTGTGAGGACAGCACAGGACGAATGAATTGTGGGATAGTGATATAGCTGAAACTAGGTTGTTTTCCCGAATACACGTAACATTGCAATGGAAATAAACGTTGCATTGCCGAGATCTTGTTTCTCCTGCGGCGTTGTACTTTCTCGACCATCATATTGGAGACAACAACCAAGTCATAAGGCGGGATAGCGATGTGGCCACCTGGCTTGAGAGTATTAGAACAACCGTAGCAGACGCTGACTTGTGGAGGGCAAAATACCAAAGGGTATACTATAAATGAACCAGTATTTTATTATATGTTTAGTTGCTGCATAATTATATGATTTAATTTGGTTGGGCTGTCTGCCAATGTCAGTACACGCCTGACATTTGTTGTGTTTCGATAAGTTTGTGCATAGTATAGTTCATATTGCACTGACTAGTATATGGTAAATTGTTAACGGGTGGATAATGATTTTGAGAAAGATTATACTTGATAAATTACAGATTTATATAATAAACGTGATCATTCAATGTATGTTGACCTTTCCATCGATCTCTAAAATGCTCTGATTGACTTTAGCGATCTTCTTCAATAACTTTAATACTTTATTTAGTTGACGGTCAGGGCCTGTGGAACCTTACCGATAACGCATGCAAAGCAAAGATAGAACATTCTGCAAATATAGTATTTAACACCGACCTCGATTATAATAAGCAAGGGCAAATTTAGACATGAGCTTAATTATTCTTTGTTTGTTTTGTTTATTTTAACCTTTTCTTTCTTTTTTTTCTCTTTTTTTTTATATTTTTTTTTTTTTTATTTTTTTTTTTTTTTTTTTTTTTTTCAAGCGTCCGGCGTCCGGCGTCCGGCATCCGGTCCGGCATCCGATCCGGCGTCCGCATCTGTCCGGTCCGGTCCGGTCCGGTCTGCACTTTACAGAGACCCGTCATTGTTGTGGTCCATAATCAAACCTGATAATTAAAATTTCGGTTTTGATGAATAAACAGGATTTGATCTTCAAATGAAGTGACATTCAGCTACGTACTGTGAAAGCGAAATATGACGTCATCAGGACGCAGGCCGAATGCAGTAGCTTTGTCATCAGCTGTCAATAAATAGCATCTAACCCTCTTACACATGGCATGTCAAATGATAAAAGGAATTTTAAATTTAGCTCTCAAGAGTTTGAAGACCAGAAACAGAAAGTCCGTCGTTGTACTTTTGTTGTTTGTTGGATGCGATACTAATCTAAAATTGATGATTCTGATGTATTAGAAGAAAACAAGACGCTCAATGAGCGTTCACTCGGGCATTGTGAAAAGGAAAATGTCAGTTGTTCGAGGAAGTATAAAGTTTGGTATAATTAAAAATAAATAATATTTACTAATAATAAAAAGTCCGTCCGTTCGTCCGTTAATATAATAATAACATATGTACACTCAATTGCAGAAACGTTGTAGTATATATTTATACAAATATACAAATATCTAATGAGATGCACAAAATCTTCTTCAATACAATATAATTTCTCTGTTAAACATGCTAAAATACAACTGTTTAAGCACAAAATATCGCGTTTGCTGAAAAAAAATTTTTATTGTGTTGTCCTTGCTGGATGCGATACTAATCTAAAATTGATGATTCTGATGTATTAGAAGAAAATAATCTACGATCCTGTTCTCGCAAATTGCGCTTGAAACTCTCATTAGATATAGTCGTCATTTTGAAGCCGAACAAAACTACTC
>JAUJYZ010000750.1:87500-157500 GCA_033675265.1 Actinostola sp. cb2023 | reverse complement strand
GAAGAAAGAAGACAGAAGAAAGACAGAAGAAAGAAGACAGAAGAAAGAAGACAGAAGAAAGAAGACAGAAGAAAGAAGACAGAAGAAAGAAGACAGAAGAAAGAAGACAGAAGAAAGAAGACAGAAGAAAGAAGACAGAAGAAAGAAGACAGAAGAAAGAAGAAAGAAGACAGAAGAAAGAAGACAGAAGAAAGAAGACAGAAGAAAGAAGACAGAAGAAAGAAGACAGAAGAAAGAAGACAGAAGAAAGAAGACAGAAGAAAGAAGACAGAAGAAAGAAGACAGAAGAAAAGAAGAAGAAAGAAGAAGAAGAAGAAACAGAAGACAGAAAGAAGAAGAAGACAGAAGAAAGAAGACAGAAGAAAGAAGACAGAAGAAAGAAGACAGAAGAAAGAAGACAGAAGAAAGAAGACAGAAGAAAGAAGACAGAAGAAAGAAGACAGAAGAAAGAAGAAGACAGAAGAAGAAGAAAGAAGAAGAAGAAGAAGAAGAAGAAAGAAGACAGAAGAAAGAAGACAGAAGAAGAGAAGAAGAAGAAGAAGAAGAACAGAAGAAAGAAGACAGAAGAAAGAAGACAGAAGAAAGAAGACAGAAGAAAGAAGACAGAGGAAAGAGAAATAAGAAAGAACGAAGAACGAAGGAAAGAGAAAGAAAGAAAGAATTAATCAAGCCGATAGAACAATATTGCTTACCTATTTGTCTATAGTCTACTTTAAATCCCCCCAACGTATTCTGACCATCTGAAATAAACCTGAGTCGTAAACTATTCCCCGATGACGTGAACGACCCAGGCATGTAAGTGGTTCCATCAAAGAATATCGTTGCGAATGGTTTCCCTGTGTCATAGACGAGCAACAAGTCTTTGCTCACTTCGGTTTTGAAGTCTTTGAAGTCAAGACGAACTTTTTTGTCGACTGGAACACGAATCTCCCAGGTACAGTAGTCATTATTGTTGTAATTGGAAGGATAGTTTGGTGATGTAATGGTACCACTTGGTCCAACACGAAGGGCTCCACAGCTTGTCACTAATCGTACAAACATACAATTGAACAATTAACGTTCCTTCAATTTGCAACTCTTCCTTTCTTTACTTCCTTCTTCCCTTCCAATTACTGTCCTTCCTCCCTTCCTCCCTTCCTCCCTTCCTCCATTCCTCCCTTCCTCCCTTCCTCCCTTCCTCCCTTCCTCCCTTCCTCCATTTCTTATTTTTTTCCTTTATTTCTACCTTTTTCCCATACAATTGCTCTATCCCCATCTCCCTTATTCTCTTCCTTCCTTCCTTCCTTCCTTCCTTCCTTCCTTCCTTCCTTCCTTCCTTCCTTCCTTCCTTCCTTCCTTCCTACCTTCCTTCCTTCCTTCCTTCCTTCCTTCCTTCCTTCCTTCCTTCCTTCCTTCCTTCCTTCCTATCTATCTCTTTCTTCCTATCTCTTTCTTCCTATCGAATTTTATTCCTTGTACTTATTTATCCCTTCTACTTCTGTCGTTCTTCCCTTCTTTCATTTTATTTTCACTGATTCTGTCCTACGTCATTTCCGGCTATACTTACCGATGCACGTTGGTTGGCTGTTGGTCCAAAGACCGCTTTCCTGACACTTCCGGTTTGTGGAACCATCAAGTTTGTAACCTGGGTTGCACTCGAAGTAGATTGCACTCTGGTAAGTGAATGTAGTGCCAAACCGTCGTCCATTAGTTGGAATACCAGGATCATTACAAGTGACAACTAATTATAAAACATGCAAAGGTTAAAAGTGAGTTGTGAGCGAGATAGTAGCCTGATTCTCAAATACCTTATCACAACAAGTTACACCAGGTAACGTGTCGTCTAATCTTCGGTGTCTTATATGAGGCAAAACAGCGGATAACGAGTAAATATCCATGCAGGGGGAGACTCCCATATGAAAGGTGCGGGGATGACCATCGGAATGAAACCCCTAAAGGAGACCAGTCTGGGTGTGGCTTTTGCTTTATTTGACCCCGAAAAGATACCATTCTAAACCAGAGATATTACAGATGTCCTTCCTGATCAGTCTGGATCATCAACACAATATTAAAGGTCGTTGTTTTATTTCTTACACCCTAAGTGATAACAAAACCAGTAATTTACACCACTAAAAGAGACGACGATCATCCCTTTCACATGGGAAGCCCCCGGGTAAATATATCGCAAATGTATATATAGCAAATAGACGGATAACGAGTAAATATGTCGCAGATTTATATATAAGTAAATTGGCTGCAATTTGCAGTACGCGGCTGCACATTATTGTGAGAAGAGTTAGAATAGCGAGAGTGAGTTTGAAAAGAACTTCGTGAGTTCACTGTCTTCGTGTGACGCCCAAAACCGGCCGATATCTATCAACACAATTGTGATATAATTGTCGTTTCTCCACTGCGACTGTAGCAGCTTAACGAACTAAAGCAATATACAAAGAAACATAGACTATTCCATACTTTGACAAGATGGCAGAGGAGCTGTCCATTGTCCATTTGTTTGACAAGTTAGCTTAGACGATCCCACTAATCTGTAGCCCTTGATGCAGACATACGACACAGACTCGCCGTATTGATGACCTTCTCCAATCTTTTGGCTGTGAGCCGGTTCGTCAAGATACCCACATGATCTCTCTAAGGACGAACGTAAATGTGGTTAATCATTACTTCCAGTCACTGTTAACGTTTCATTCATTGTTAAGTGTTACCTAAGCAGACAGGCTGCTTTTCGCTCCACTTTCCATTAGCCTGACACACTCGAGTTGGTTTCCCCTGTAGATGGTGGTGAGGTTTACACGTGTAGCTGGCAGTTGCTTGGTATTTAGTGCCACCAGAGAAGGAACGGAACCCACCGTATGGCGGTTTTGGGTCTCCACAATCAACCACTATAACATGACAAAAACTACGACTAAATTATGCGCGCATCTTTTTTCCTGTGGTAGAATGCGCGGTATGATATATTATATTGGACTCCCTGTGGTAGAGTGCGCGGAATGATATATTGTATTGGGCTCCCTGTGGTAGAGTGCGAGGTATGATATATTGTATTGGGCTCCCTGTGGTAGAGTGCGCGGTATGATATTGTATTGGGCTCCCTGTGGTAGAGTGCGCGGTATGATATATTGTATTGGGCTCCCTGTGGTAGAGTTCGCGGCATGATATATTGTATTGGGCTCCCTGTGTTTACGTTCAATAAAGAAATGTGACAATGTGAAATAATACGGTTAAACATAAACACAGGCGATTCTGCGTGTATACCACAGGAAGTCCAATGCAATATATTATTCGGCGCAACCATCTACAACAGGAAGGGAAGTCCAAAACCTCAAAACCAATGGTTGGGCTTCCTGTGGTCGATTGACAATGCTACTTACATTGACAGACAGGATCCTGGCCAGACCATTTGCCTCCTCCAGATGATAGTTTCACGCATGTTCTGAATGATGATTCCGCTGGCTTCAACTCATATCCCGTGGCGCAGGTTATGCGAAGTGTCGCTCCCACCTCGAACCGGAAACCCTGCACGGTCCCATGGGAGGGAGGGCTTAGTTTCGAACAGAACGCCGCTGTACATGGTCATTGGTAATAAAACAAACAGTTAAATATTGTCGCTGTCGCTGTCCCTGTCCCTGTCGCTGTCGCTGTCGCTGTCGCTGTCGCTGTCGCTGTCGCTGTCGCTGTCGCTGTCGCTGTCGCTGTCGCTGTCGCTGTCGCTGTCGCTGTTGCTGTTGCTGTAGCTATTGCTGTCAGTTTGGTGGGGCTCTTCATTTTTCACTTACGTATGCATCTAGGCAGCTGCCCGCTCCATGAACCATCTGCTTGACAAACACGGTCACGTGATCCTTGCATTACGTAATGTGAATTGCAGGTGAAACGAGCCTTGCTGCCAGACACAGGACGAGAGTTTGAGTAACCAGTAACAACTCTAATAGCATTCTTTACTGTGCCTACTTCTCTGCAGAATATACCTAGAACATGAAGTATGCCGGATGGGTTGTAATGCATGCCGTTCTGTGCATAGGTCCTTGTGATAGGCTACTCCATAAATGCAGCCCACCCCTAACTACTACTCCCATTGCACAGTACTTACGTTCGCATCGTGGTTGTATTCCAGACCATGTCTTGTCAGCTTGACACTCTCTCCTTGTTGAACCAATAGCACGATAGCCAGCATTACAAGTGTATCTAGCCGTCCTACCTACTAAGGTACTGGCTATTTGTGCAGTAGCATGACTTACAGGGGGTAGGGACGGGCACGACAAGCCTAAAAATAAAACAAGAAAAATAGTATCGGCAAAGTAGTGGTTTTGGGTGGATACTGGTAGTCTTCGCTTTGCGCGCAATCAAGAGGTCTCTCCAGCACAGTGTAATATGGAAGCAGGCGAGATGCCAAAGTTGAATGACATCACGAACAAGAGGTACAGCGGTACACGCATTAACTCTACTTATTTTATTTAATATATATACAAAAATAATAAGCTAAGCTAGTACAATAAATTAATAATCTAATGCTGAAGGAAGCCAGACAACAGGAATAAAATCCCCTTCAAAATAGGCTACCAAAAACACAATAATAATAATAACAATATTGAACACTATATGAATGGATGATATCAAAATTAAGTGCTTAAAAAGACATCGAGTGAACACATATTTACCGTCACAGCTTCTTCCATCAGAATTCAAAGTATATCCTTTATTACATAAACACTTGAATCCAGTCAGAGTGTTGACGCACGTGTGTTGGCAGCCGCCTTTATTACTGGCGCACTCATCGATATCTGACAGCAAACAATAATGTCAATATTGGACTCCCTGTGTGGTTGGTGAAGAAGAAGAAGAATTATAATAATAGTAATAGTAATAATAATAATAATAATAATAATAATAATAATAATAATAGTAATAATAATAATAATAATAATAATAATAATAATAATAATAATAATAATAATAATAATAGTAATAATAATAATAATAATAATAATAATAATCATAATGGTAATGGTAATGGTTATAATAATAATAATAATAATAATAATAATAATAATAATAACAATACCAACATTACTTTCTGAGGGTAAAACACGTAACAGTCATCACTTCACTTCACATTTATTGTGCAACCTCAAAGATACAGTCATGCTCAAAAAGGTTGTCCAGATGAAAAGACTACAATACTACAATAAAGTATGTGATTCATTACGTATTCAATTTCCTCGCGTGGAATTTCAATTTGAGATGCAAAAGTACGGCATTGTGAGAACTGAATGTAATGGCGATGGTATCAACTCGCAGTTCAGCGCGCAGATATTGAAAACATAATGAATCACGTGACTTTATTGTAGTATTGTATATAGTCTTTTCATTTTGGACAACGTTTTTGAGAATGACTGTATATAAGCACAGCGGTCATAGTTATACACTGCATGGACTGAAGAACGATCGAGAGGTCACGAAATAAACAACATAAAGATCTGATATTTTCCAAATCAGTTTCTTGCTTTCAATTTTCACTCGCATCTTCAGGCAATGAACACTTGTGAGAGAAAGAATCTATTCAGGCAATGAACACTTGTGAGAGAAAGAATCTATTCAGGCAATGAACACTTGTGAGAGAAAGAATCTATTCAGGCAATGAACACTTGTGAGAGAAAGAATCTATTCAGGCAATGAACACTTGTGAGAGAAAGAATCTATTCAGGCAATGAACACTTGTGAGAGAAAGAATCTATTCAGGCAATGAACACTTGTGAGAGAAAGAAAGGGACCTTGAAGGCTGGTGATTTGCGTCATAAATAAAACAAGACGCTCCATGAGCGTATACTCGGGCATTATTAAAGACGATAATGCAGTAGCCGAAATGATATGCCTGTAGGCTTAATCGCTAAATGTTATAATGGTCTTATAACCAAACAAATTAACCAAGACGCGTCCCGTAGCTAGATAAAGTCTCAGACAAGTGATCGAATTTCGTAGTGACCTCAACACAACAAGATATGTGCAGACCGACGTTATCAGAACCATCTATATACGTCCCAAGTACGATTCGCAGATCTCTATCTCTGTTTTACGAGTTCTTACAAGCCACATACATCAGTATTTGACATCGGTTAGAAATACACTTTCAGACAGAAATGCAAGGCCAAATAATATTCAGTCTCTATAGGGGTGTATACAAAACGAAGACCGAAGACAGAAGACCGAAGACCGAAGATGGAAGACCCAAAAACGAAGACCCCCTAAAAATCGACTGAAGATGACCTGATAGTCGCTCGAAATTGTGATTCAACCTCAAAATTTGTAATAAATAGACACATTTGCGATAATCAAGCAATTTGAAGGGGGTCTTCGTTTTATAGAAAACCCCCCCAAAACTACAAAACGAAGAACCCCTCCAAAATCACGAGAAATGCCCTGAAAATCACTGATAACTTCAGTGAACCGTGGAGAAAGTCCATAATTTACTGAGTGATCGATACTGAGGTTTCGGACCAATGTCAGTCTTATACTGCATACTACATTCTTTTTGGCCTGAGTATGCGTATATACATCATGTAGTGGACGTATGCGTTTGGATGGCTTGCGTCATTTCTCTCACTACACAATATGACTTCTCTCTCGATCCAGCACGAGCTTCTGCCACTTCTAGTCGTCGAACGATGAACTAGAATCCTGTCCTTTTGATAGTTTGAATATCTAAAACTGCTTTTGAAACAAAGATTAATATCTACTTGAGTCCTGTGTGTCGTTTGTTTAGCGATTAGAGCGGTTTTTAGCGAGTATTTGGACAGAGTGTAGCTCGTTCCCTTATCTGCTGAGTAACCTTGGAACTCGATACGATCAAATACTTCGCATTTTTTGTACCGATGCGATCAAATACTTCGCATTTTAAAAATTGTGAAGTTACAGTCAGGTAACATAATAACAAGAATGTAGGTGTTGTCTCTGACTCAAACAGACGTTTCGGTCTCTGATCGCATTTTGTCGATTACCTTAAAAAAAAAAATAACAACGAGCGCATTTTATAACTCGGCCACTTCCTCCGGAAGTGCCCGAGTAATCAGTCTCCGCCGTTGTAAAAGTTCCTACATACCGACACACGTTCGCTTGCCGTTGGTCAACATCATCCCTCTTGGACAAGAACATGTTACTCCGCCTGGTTTGTTATGACAAGAGTGACTGCATCCACCATTATCAATACGACATTCTTCGATATCTGCAAAGTAAACACAAAGAGATCAGTCAGCATAATACAAACATCGAAACGTCTCTATATTATAAATTAGTTGTGGTTTAATAATAACGAAGTATCTTGACCTCATCAACACTAGCTGCTACAATTGTACGAGAAGATTTGTAGGCCTGCATGATGAACAACGACACATTTCGGATCGACAAAACACTGAACTAGTCGCTTCCAATCATCTTCAAGACAGATAACACAACCTGACATTTTTCGTTTTGATTTTTTTTTGATTTGTAGGCCTGCATGATGAACAACGACACATTTCGGATCGACAAAACACTGAACTAGTCGCTTCCAATCATCTTCAAGACAGATAACACAACCTGACATTTTTCGTTTTGATTTTTTTTTGATTTTCTTTCTCGCTGCTTCGCCGCAGCTCGCAGGACGCCGCACATCGTATTATAGAGCTCAACAAAGCCTCTGGAACCAGGATAATGCGGTAATTTCAAGCGAAAACATTTGCATTTCAACTTCTTTGCCAGCTTTGTTGCACGTCTATCTCTTGACTGAACTGCACTGAATGCTGCCGAATTCCCCGTGGTTTCTCGGTCGGTACATACCATGCCAATATAGCCTATAGCCTATAGCCTATAGCCTATAGAGTACACGTCCCCCACTGATTATGTTAGAAAATGTTATCCTAGCTGGCTTACCCAAACACCCATAATTGCCTGACAAATGATAACCTGGCGTGCATGCGCACAAGTAGCTTCCAAGTAGATTTCGACAGAGTTGCTGACAACCACCGTTTCCATTTAAACATTCGTTTATATCTAGAACAATAAGAAAGCGCGCTGTTAAAACACGGCAATTAAGTCAGAGTATTCATAGAGAGGGGTACTATAATGGCACATTACCCTCGCACGTGGGTTGCACTCCAGTCCATTCTCCTCCCTGACATGTCCTGGATGACGAACCAGCGATTCTGAACCCTCCTCGACAGTGAAATTGTACGGTACTGCCATGGTTGTAGCTTGCAGAAGATTTGTACCCGTAGACAGGTACATCAAGGGCATGGCAAGGGATAGCTGTGGCGAGACAAGGAATTGTAGTATCGAAACACATTTCACAACGTTGCTAACTGGTTTCTTTCTGGTGCAAACAGCCTATATGATCTGAAAGAGTTTGTCTGAAAGAACATTTCTGGAAAGTTTCGATGGAATAGGATAAAATCTCAAAAAGTTATCGGGGATGACATTTATAGACTTTAGTATGGGATTTTGCCGTCATGTGTTGCAAGCCTCGTTTTGATGTTTTTTCAGAATTTAAATCGTTCATAACTTCGCAGAGATATAGAGTTTCGTCATGAAACTTATACATTATACTTATATAACTAATTTCATGACGAAACTATATATCTCTGCGAAGTTATGAACGATTTAAATTCTGAAAAAAACATCAAAACGAGGCTTGTAACGCATGACGGCAAAATCCCATACTAAAGTCTATAAATGTCATCCCCGATAACTTTTTGAGATTTTATCCTATACCATCGAAACTTTCCAGAAATGTTCTTTCAGACAAACTCTTTCAGTTCATATAGGCTGTTTGCACTAGAAAGAAACCAGTTTGCTGATCTTAAAAATCAGTACGCCTGATAAGAGTCAATTATATCTATTCACTGAAGATACGACTTACCAGTTTCACATCGTGATCCTGTAAATCCTCGACCACACAGACACATGTAGCCATTGTATCGGTTGACACATGCTCCTCCATTAAGACATGGTCTGTTGGTACATTCGTTTACCGAGTCAGCGAGTTGGACTTTACCTGTTGAGGACGTTGATAGAAGTTTGTCTGAAGGCGACGTAACGCAACACAAGGCATCGTAACACATGTCAAAGTAACGCAGTACTACGTAACGCAACACAAGGATCGTAACACATGTCAAAGTAACGCAGTACTACGTAACGCAACACAAGGCATCGTAACACATGTCAAAGTAACGCAGTGCTACGTAACGCAACACAAGGCATCGCAACACATGTCAAAGTAACGCAGTGCTGCTACGTAGCGCAACACAAGGTATCGTAACACTTGTCAAAGTAACGCGGTGAGGTCAGTGCTACGCAACGCAACGCAGCACATGTACAAGGCAATGCAGTGCTACGCAACGCAACGCACCACATGTACAAGGCAATACAGTGCTACGCAACGCAACGCACCACATGTACAAGGCAATGCAGTGCTATGCAACGCAACGCACCACATGTACAAGGCAATGCAATGCAGTGCTACGCAACGCAACGCACCACATGTACAAGGCAATATAGTGCTACGCAACGCAACGCACCACATGTACAAGGCAATGCAGTGCTATGCAACGCAACGCACCACATGTACAAGGCAATGCAGTGCTACGCAACGTAACGCAACGCAACGAAGGGATGCAACATAAGGTACCGCAAGTACAATGTAAAACAACGACGACATCAAGTAATTACGTGTTACTTACGTTGTGAACAGCCGTGTATCTCGATTCTCATGCAGATATGTCCATGCCAGGATTGAGGTCCAAAAGTTACGTAACGCGCATTAAACACACGTAACTCGTGACGCACCTTAGTATTGCGGTCAGCGTTCCCACCGAGTACCTGATGATAAAAATAATTTAAATAAATAAATATGTTTTAAATTACTTACAAAACATCCATATACACTTACATGTGTGTAGTAAGTCCACGAAACGCCATCGTTACTGTAGTAAAGTTTGTACGTTTTGACCCATTGATCAGAATCTTGTCTACCTTGCGTTACAACAGCTGAAATTCTTTTGACTTCATTGAACTTCACTTGCAGCCATTGATTAGTATCTAAACGACCAGCGCACCACGACCCATCTGATGTTTGTTGATTATTTGCATTGAAGTTAGGCATATGATCAAGCCGACCGTATCGTGCTGCTTGGTGACTATTGTGCACTGATGAAGCCGTCATTTGACTGTCCAAAACGATCTTGTTAGTGTAAACGCCCAGCGAGCTTCCGCAGTCTAAGTATTATTTAGGGATATTTGTAAATCAGTCAAGTATAAGTTCTATTTATTATTATTGTATTTAAGCAATACAACACATTTTCCGCGTTTATATTCATTTTTACAAACACGGTTTTTGGGAGCTTTTAGCCAATCAGAGCGCGCGTTATATACATGTTATTTTATAATATTTATCAAGTAAACAGGTTTAGTTGAAAAACCTTGGGCGCAATCGTTAACATGTGGCAACAAGCTAGAGCGGTCGACGGTGGCATTGCTGTTGCCTAGGAGGCACATCTCAGTGAAACAAAAAAGGTTGCTAATTAACGTCCATATCCCTTCATCCAAAAGTGATCTCCCAGAAGGCGGACGATGCGCCCTTTTACCCCCTCCCTCCATCAGTGCTCCATTCTACGGGTATTTAAAGCTGCACTGAGCTACACGGATTAGCGGGAAAGGCCGGCGCACTACGCTGCCACCATACGATCCATTTCTGACAACGGAACAATAGTTGGTGAGGTCAAGAAGAATCGAACAGAACACTTCTCGCTTAGAAGGCCGCGCGCACTAACCAACTAAGCCATTCTTGTTCCTTAAAGTGCAACATTGAGACAGTTTCAATACTTACTGAGTTCATAGTAATCATATGTCGCCGTGGAGTCTTGTTTGACGAGGTTGTCTGGAGAGTGTTTTCCACTCAAGTAACATTTCTTGGATTTCTTGTCGAAATTAAACGATCGACATGGAAACGAGGTCTCGACGTCACAGCTTATTGCGCAGGCCTGGGGCGAAGTTGATGACAGAACTTTGTTATTGCTTGAGGGTATGCTTGCATTGTAGATGACGTTGGTGTAGCGTAATACATTTTGGACTAAGACACATGAAAATAACTATTAATCTTAATCATCCTAACATTAGCGGAATGATTCACTGTGCACTGTATTGCAATGTTTATATCAAAAATATTGAAACAAACTGCATTGTGAGAAGATTATTGGCATCAATTCGTACGTTAAGCAATCGATGTGTCAATCCTTTTGTTCACGCATTTTCAGAATGTATTTTGACCTTAAGACTTATAACCTATCACAAAGACAACCATTGAACTAAAGTGTTTTCTACTTACATTCACAGGCGTAGGACTTGGGAGTAACAGTATAGACACCAAACAGGCTTTCTCTAAAGTCCGCCCAGGCTACAATATCACCTTGTGTATGTTCACAAGTCTGTGCAAGATTATACACCTCGTTATCAGTAAGTACACGACTCCATAGGTTCATCTGACTCATGTCTCCAATGAAGCTCTCTTCAGAGTTAAACCCTCCACCAATTTCATCTTGTTCCTGTCCCGCGACCATGACGCCTCCCCCGCGAATGACGTGGTTCTGTTGGAACGGTGTTGGTGACGTCTTGATGCTCGCGCCATCTAAAAACGTCTTCCATATACCCGAGTTGCTCTGCCATGTAACAGCGAGGTGATGCCATGCTCCGTCGTTGATATCAACACCCAGGTAGGCTGTCTTGTTGTTGATGATTAGGTTGAGTCCACTGCAGTCTTGGATAGCAAGGGCGTTGTCTTGGATGATACCGCCATCCCTGACAGCGTATGATAACGGTACTCCAGCTTTGGAGTCTGTCGTTCGCAACCATACTGCTACAGTGAATTGACGAATGTCTGGGATGATTTTCTCCACCTCTGCATAGGCTGCACTAGAGCGGTCTTGAAATGCGAGATCAAAGTCCGGTGAAAGCTCTGAAGTAAAGGCATAGAAATAGAGAATGGAGAGTTCTATTTGCAAGATATTAATAATACTGAATATTCAAGTACACTGTTCATGGAAATAGGCTGATTAATTGTATGGATTATCAAGAAAGACAAACAATAACACTAATCAATACCCACGAATTAATGTTCGTTACAAACAATTCAATAATGTATTAGTTACGTTTCTCGCATCGTTTTCCTGAGTAGCTTGGTCTACATGCACATTCAAAGTCGTTGTGCTTAGCAGTACACTTGCCGCCATGTTGACATGGTTCTGATTGACACGCGTCAATCTTGTATTCACACGTTTTTCCTGTGTAGCCTGCAGGGCACTGGCACGAGTAGAATTGCACCCCATCGATGCATTTCCCGCCATTTTTACATGGGTTATTATGACAGTCATCAACGTTGATCTGGCAAAGTTTGCCCGAGTATCCAACTGGACACAAGCATCGGAACACATCAACTGCACCTGTGTAGTTAGATAGGATTGAAGTATTAGTTGTACGCTCACAGAACTAAACAAATCGTATACGACAACACGCGATGCGCGACATACGATTCAACCTACCAATACACACTGCGTTGTTGTGACAAGGATTACTGGCACACTCGTCCGTGTTACGCTCATAGAACAAAACAAATCGTATGAATACGACAACACGCGATGCGCGACATACGATTCAACCTACCAATACACACTGCGTTGTTGTGACAAGGATTACTGGCACACTCGTCCGTGTTACGCTCACAGAACAAAACAAATCGTATGAATACGACAACACGCGATGCGCGACATACGATTCAACCTACCAATACACACTGCGTTGTTGTGACAAGGATTACTGGCACACTCGTCCGTGTTACGCTCACAGAACAAAACAAATCGTATGAATACGACATTTAGTTTTATATTTACATTATGTTAGATTTAAGTCTCCCCGATTAGTAGGGCACTTGTGCCCAGCTAGAAGATTTGAGACGTTAATAAAGTTATTATTATTATTACAACACGCGATGCGCGACATACGATTCAACCTACCAATACACACTGCGTTGTTGTGGCAAGGATTACTGGCACACTCGTCCGTGTTACGCTCACAGAACAAAACAAATCGTATGAATACGACAACACGCGATGCGCGACATACGATTCAACCTACCAATACACACTGCGTTGTTGTGACAAGGATTACTGGCACACTCGTCCGTGTTACGCTCACAGAACAAAACAAATCGAGACGACAACACGCGATGCGCGACATACGATTCAACCTACCAATACACACTGCGTTGTTGTGACAAGGATTACTGGCACACTCGTCCGTGTTACGCTCACAGAACAAAACAAATCGATACGACAACACGCGATGCGCGACATACGATTCAACCTACCAATACACACTGCGTTGTTGTGACAAGGATTACTGGCACACTCGTCCGTGTTACGCTCATAGAACAAAACAAATCGTATGAATACGACAACACGCGATGCGCGACATACGATTCAACCTACCAATACACACTGCGTTGTTGTGACAAGGATTACTGGCACACTCGTCCGTGTTACGCTCACAGAACAAAACAAATCGTATGAATACGACAACACGCGATGCGCGACATACGATTCAACCTACCAATACACACTGCGTTGTTGTGACAAGGATTACTGGCACACTCGTCCGTGTTACACTCACAGAACAAAACAAATCGTATGAATACGACAACACGCGATGCGCGACATACGATTCAACCTACCAATACACACTGCGTTGTTGTGGCAAGGATTACTGGCACACTCGTCCGTGTTACGCTCATAGAACAAAACAAATCGTATGAATACGACAACACGCGATGCGCGACATACGATTCAACCTACCAATACACACTGCGTTGTTGTGACAAGGATTACTGGCACACTCGTCCGTGTTACGCTCATAGAACAAAACAAATCGTATGAATACGACAACACGCGATGCGCGACATACGATTCAACCTACCAATACACACTGCGTTGTTGTGACAAGGATTACTGGCACACTCGTCCGTGTTACGCTCACAGAATTGGCCCTCGTAACCAATCGGACACACACACTGAGATCCTGCTCCCTTCTCCAAGCATGTGCCACGAACACAAGGGTTATTAGTCGTGCAAGTCTTGATTGCTTTGTCACAGAGAACACCACTGTACCCTTCAGGGCACAGACAAAGATAACCGTCGATCTATGATGAACAAGTTACTATTAACCTGATGGTGATGGTAGTGTTGGTGGTAGTAATAATAGATTACCACTGTACCCTTCAGGGCACAGACAAAGATAACCGTCGATCTATGATGAACAAGTTACTATTAACCTGATGGTGATGGTAGTGTTGGTGGTAGTAATAATAGATTACCACTGTACCCTTCAGGGCACAGACAAAGATAACCGTCGATCTATGATGAACAAGTTACTATTAACCTGATGGTGATGGTAGTGTTGGTGGTAGTAATAATAGATTACCACTGTACCCTTCAGGGCACAGACAAAGATAACCGTCGATCTATGATGAACAAGTTACTATTAACCTGATGGTGATGGTAGTGTTGGTGGTAGTAATAGATTGTCACTAATGGCCTTCACTGCCAAACACCAGGTAGAGTAAGTTACGGGGAGCAAGCGAGCTAGAAGCGATGGGAACAACGTCCCAGCAGCTACGGGGAGGAGAGAGGCGCTGCAGGGATATTCTTGGACGTCGGATTGCAAGTAAGCGAGCCAGAAGTGATAGGGAACAACGTCCCAGCAGCTACGGGGAGGAGAGAGGCGCTGCAGGGATATTCTTGGACGTCGGATTGCAAGTAAGCGAGCCAGAAGTGATAGGGAACAACGTCCCAGCAGCTACGGGGAGGAGAGAGAGGCGCTGCAGGGATATTCTTAATCGGACATCCGATTGCAAGTCCAAACTGAGTTGATTTTATTTATGCCCGAACAACCGTTGACCGTCTGCAAAATCAGACTATGCCTCAAGAGAGATAACGGGTCACGTATACAAAAGATTTCAGCGGAGTTTCTTCACTCTAGTCCCAGTTACCTAAAGAATTAATAGTGTGATGATGATGATGACGATGATGATGATAGTACGTGGTGGTAGTGGTTGGAGGTTATGTCAAATTATGGCCATAAAATAACCACTTTATGGTGAGTACCTTATCAACACAGGTCGCTCCATCAAAACAAGGATTGTTAGCACACTCGTCGATCTCTTCCTCACAGTTCTTTCCCCTGAATCCTGCAGGGCATTCGCACCGGAATGACTCCTTGGTATCAGTACACTGACCATTGTTATTACATGGATTAGATACACAGTCTTTCACCTCTGGAATGAAATAACGTTATCAGAAATCATTCTGTGTTCGTACTGTTACTTTACTGTTTGCAGTTCTTACCGAAACAGCTAGAGGTGGACTCGGCACCAGTACCATACGTAGACAATTGCCCTGGACATGGCAGGCACGTGGTTTTGCCTATAACGCTTTGATAGGTACCCACAGGACAAGGAATACACGGCTCGACGCCGTGGTTAGAATACGTCCCTGCAGCACACACCACTGAACACATGGAAATCACTAGTCAGTAGAACTCTATGCATAGTGATATTATTGCATTGAAAAGCACTGTTGCGGGTACGCATGTACGTGTTTCTGTTACTATTGTAAAGTACTGTTGCGGGTACGCATGTACGTGTTTCTGTTACTATTGTAAAGTACTGTTGCGGGTACGCATGTACGTGTTTCTGTTACTATTGTAAAGTACTGTTACGGGTACGCATGTACGTGTTTCTGTTACTATTGTAAAGTACTGTTGCGGGTACGCATGTACGTGTTTCTGTTACTATTGTAAAGTACTGTTGCGGGTACGCATGTACGTGTTTCTGTTACTATTGTAAAGTACTGTTGCGGGTACGCATGTACGTGTTTCTGTTACTATTGTTAAGTACTGTTGCGGTACTGTACGCATGTACGTGTTTCTGTTACTATTGTAAAGTACTGTTGCGGGTACGCATGTACGTGTTTGTTTCTGTTACTATTGTAAAGTACTGTTACGGGTTGTACGTACTGTTACGGGTACGTTGTACGTGTTTCTGTTACTATTGTAAAGTACTGTTACGGGTACGCATGTACGTGTTTCTGTTACTATTGTAAAGTACTGTTACTATTGTAAATTGTAAAGTACTGTTACGGGTACGCATGTACGTGTTTCTGTTACTATTGTAAAGTACTGTTACGGGTACGCATGTACGTGTTTCTGTTACTATTGTAAAGTACTGTTGCGGGTACGCATGTACGTGTTTCTGTAAAGTACTGTTGTAAAGTACTGTTGTACGTTACGGGTACGCATGTACGTGTTTCTGTTACTATTGTAAAGTACTGTTGCGGGTACGCATGTACGTGTTTCTGTTACTATTGTAAAGTACTGTTGCGGGTACGCATGTACGTGTTTCTGTTACTATTGTAAAGTACTGTTGCGGGTACGCATGTACGTGTTTCTGTTACTATTGTAAAGTACTGTTGCGGTACGCATGTACGTGTTTCTGTTACTATTGTAAAGTACTGTTGCGGGTACGCATGTACGTGTTTCTGTTACTATTGTAAAGTACTGTTGCGGGTACGCATGTACGTGTTTCTGTTACTATTGTACTGTTACGGGTACGCATGTACGTGTTTCTGTTACTATTGTAAAGTACTGTTGCGGGTACGCATGTACGTGTTTTACTGTTTTCTGTTACTATTGTAAAGTACTGTTAACGTACTGTTTCTGCGGGTACGCATGTACGTGTTTCTGTTACTATTGTAAAGTACTGTTGCGGGTACGCATGTACGTGTTTCTGTTACTATTGTAAAGTACTGTTGCGGGTACGCATGTACGTGTTTCTGTTACTATTGTAAAGTACGTTGCGGGTACGCATGTACGTGTTTCTGTTACTATTGTAAAGTACTGTTGCGGGTACGCATGTACGTGTTTCTGTTACTATTGTAAAGTACTGTTGCGGGTACGCATGTACGTACTATTGTAAAGTACTGTTGCGGGTACGTGTTTCTGTTACTATTGTAAAGTACTGTTGCGGGTACGCATGTACGTGTTTGTAAAGTACTGTTGCGGGTACGTTACTATTGTAAAGTACTGTTGCGGGTACGCATGTACGTGTTTCTGTTACTATTGTAAAGTACTGTTGCATGGTGTTTCTGTTACTATTGTAAAGTACTGTTGCGGGTACGCATGTACGTGTTTCTGTTACTATTGTAAAGTACTGTTGCGGGTACGCATGTACGTGTTTCTGTTACTATTGTAAAGTACTGTTGCGGGTACGCATGTACGTGTTTCTGTTACTATTGTAAAGTACTGTTGCGGGTACGCATGTACGTGTTTCTGTTACTATTGTAAAGTACTGTTGCGGGTACGCATGTACGTGTTTCTGTTACTATTGTAAAGTACTGTTGTAAAGTACTGTTTCTGTTACGGTAAAGTACTGTTGCGGGTACGCATGTACGTGTTTCTGTTACTATTGTAAAGTACTGTTGCGGGTACGCATGTACGTGTTTCTGTTACTATTGTAAAGTACTGTTGCGGGTACGCATGTACGTGTTTCTGTTACTATTGTAAAGTACTGTTGCGGGTACGCATGTACGTGTTTCTGTTACTATTGTAAAGTACTGTTGCGGGTACACATGTACGTGTTTCTGTTACTTATACATTCACTTACTTCCACAGTCTTCAAGCCTTTGCGATGCAGCAGAAACCGATGTTGTGCCAGCAGGACATTTGATGCACTGTTTGTTTCTCCTCTGAGTCGAGTAGGTTCCTGCTGGACACTTGAAACAGGTTGCAACTCCCGTGCTTGAGAAATATCCCGGTCCACATTCAGCTGCGTGAATATTAAAAACACGTAAACATGTAGCGCAGCATTATTCGCTACGAGGGGGATGTCGGGTAGGGAATTGTGGGAGTATTTTTAGCTTCAACATGACAGCATACACACAGGCAGCCCAACCATTTATTCTTAGGCTAATTGCAATAAATAAAAATAGATTTGCATGCGTGGGTCTTGTTTTGCTTGTTGAACGTACGTAAACGTAAGTGATTCCGTGCGTAAGAACACAGGGAACCCAATATAATACTTCTTCAGCGCGCAACATTAACTGCATATTTTTATGAGGGTCGTATCTTAAATAACTGTAATTGGTTAATGCGTTTTTTCCCTCGGTAAATAAAGTTCATTGCATTGCATCGCATCGTATTGTATTGTATTGTATTGTATTGCATCGTATCGTATCGTATCGTATCGCATCGCATCGCATCGCATCGCATCGCATCGCATCGCATCGCATCGTATCGTATCGTATCGTATCGTATCGTATCGTATCGTATCGTATTGTATTGTATTGTATTGTATCGTATTGTATTGTATTGTAATGTCGAAACGTCTATATGAAAAAACAGAAGTCAGAGACAAACACTAATAATCAATAATGTATCGTAAACCTGACTGCAACTTCAAGATATATATCATTGTAATGTATTGTATTGTATTGTATTGTATTGTATTGTATTGTATTGTATTGTATTGTATTGTATTGTATTGTATTGTATTGTATTGTATTGTATGTATGTTTTAAGTAAACTGCAAGGGGAAGTATAAATATACATAAATTAATAATTATAAACAATAATAAATTTTTATCAGATAAATTAACGTGGATCGTCGCCATTACAAACTCACCTTGACACGATGTAAAGTTTTCCTTTTTGTCCCCAAATGTCCATGTCCCAAAAGGACAGTGTTGGCACTGAAGGGCTCCCTCGGCGTTCACATATTGTCCCTCAGGGCAAATTTTGCATTTTTCGTTCTCGCTATCGAAATACGTTCCAACAGGACAGCGGACTGATCAACAAATGATGCAGATTAGAACCATTTATTGATTGTGATTTTGAATGAGTTTGGTGTGGTGTGGTGTGGTGTGGTGTGGTGTGGTGTGGTGTGGTGTGGTGTGGTGGGTGCGATATGGTGTAGTGTGGTGTGGTGTGGTGTGGTGTGGTGTGGTGTGGTGTGGTGTGGTGTGGTGGGTGCAATATGGTGTAGTTTGGTGTGGTGTGGTGCGATGTGTCGTGGTATGTGTTGAGGAGTGGGTTTTAGTGTGGTGTGGTGTGATGTGATGGGTGCGATATGGTGTAGTTTGGTGTGGTGTGGTGTAGTTTGGTGTGGTGTGGTGTGGTGTGGTGTAATGGGTGCGATATGGTGTAGTTTGGTGTGGTGTGGTGTGATAGGTGCGATATGGTATAGTTTGGTGTGGTATAATGGGTGCGATATGGCGTAGTTTGGTGTGGTGTGGTGTAGTGTGGTGTGGTGTGGTGTAATGGGTGCGATATGGTGTAGTTTGGTGTGGTGTGGTGTGATAGGTGCGATATGGTATAGTTTGGTGTGGTATAATGGGTGCGATATGGTGTGGTGTGGTGTGGTGTAATGGGTGCGATATGGCGTAGTTTGGTGTGGTGTGGTGTAGTGAGTTATAGTATTATCATATATCATAAAACTACAAATGAAAAACTTTAAACTTACTGCATTTGGTAATTTCTCCTTTATCGAAGTTGCATTTCTTCTGGTATTTCTCCTGATAGCTGGTACACTTTCTCACCACCGCCCCTTCCTCCGAGCAATACCCGTCAGCGTGTTTCAAGTTAAACTTGTCAGCGCCTCCACCAAGATCCAACCCTGACTTGACTTTGAACGCGTTCCAGTCGATATTTTGGAGACTTTTGTACACTTCTTTTCTTTTCTTCTCGACTTCAGTTTTCAAGAGATTAAAATTGTTTTGATTGACGGAGTCGTCGCTACCTGTTTGTACTTTGTCGGATTTTTCAACGTATTTAAGTTTGAAGTAAACCTGATGAAGACGACAAAATGATGTCATGATATACACATCAAAACGATCACATTATTTTCTGGGTTAACTGTGGTTTTTTTTTGGTGCAGACGACTGGGCACTAGTGAAGGCGACCTTTACTGCGCATGCCCTGTGACACTGGTTCCAGTCTCTATCTAACTGTACTCGGTAAAGGTCAACTGGAATGGCGTGAGTGAAGCAATAAACATCATAATTATATCACCTGTCGAGTGCTGGCACGACGTTTTCGTCTTGAGGACGCGTCAAGTTCCCCGCAGTGAACGACGACATTTTGCGCATTACAATCTGGGTTGAACATGCAGAAGAAAGGAGGTGAATTTGGTGGATATAAATTGGTGATGAAGTCATGCTTTAGTTTTTCTTGTACATTTGGATCATTACAATCACCATCGTAGAAATAAGCCGGGTTGGATTGTAGTTTAACGGCAGACGGGTTGGTACGATCTATGGAAAGAAAATAAGTTGTTTCATGAGAGTAGGCCTACTTTTCATTAGAAAGCTTCGGTTTAGAAAAGACGGCAGATGCAAGTGGGTTCCGGATTGAAAACACTATTTATTTATTTTTATCCGAAAAATGCCGATATTTCATTTTGTCAGGTTAAGGCCGATTTACACGGTACAACTTTTGCCTACAACCATCGTATACAATTTGCTCACGCCATGTTTACAACACGAGTTGTGTCGTCTAAATCAACCATACCACTTACTTACGACTCCTATGTCATGTTGTAAGCTAGTTGTATGCGATGGTTGCAGGCAAAAGTTGTACCGTGTAAATCAACCCTACCACTTACTTACGACTCCTAAGTCATGTTGTAAGCTAGTTGTATCATGCGATGGTTGTAGACAAAAGTTCAACAAGTTGTACCGTGTAAATCGGCCTTAAACTAAGAACACTGTGTGTGCTACCCCATGGATGACACAAAGTTGAGAAGTGAGATTAGTACTTACCGGAACAGTCAGGCCAGGGCAGTTTGTCCTCGAAAGGGATCATGGGGTTCCCATATGTATTCCATGTCCCCTTGTTACACGTGTAGTGTTGAGCAGGGTTGAATACAAAATCGAATGAGCTTTGACAAGCAACTGTACATATCAGTGTTTGTAGATATTCATAACACTTAGAAGCTCCGTTCTTTGGTGGTTTGAAAGTCTTGCAACCAGGGACTAGAGAAAATATAGAATCAGTTAAAGAATACGTTTATCGATGAGAGTGGACACTAGAGTGTCAGTTTTCATAGACGCTCTCGTTTGTTTCCTTTTTACATTGTTTTGTATGGAGTTCATATTTTGATGCTATATGTACATGTGCTATATTAAACACTAAAAACTTTGTGACCGTTTCACGAAAGTTCATATTTTTGTTGTCAACAGTTTAGCAATTATTGGATGAGGTTGAGCAAAATATCGTGATTTGTCAGTGGCGAGCAGAATAATTATTGCAAAATAATAATTATTGCAAAATAATTGTCTGCGAGACACTGACAAAATCACGATATTTTGCAAAAACCGAGTTCAATAATTGTTTTATCATTCACGTTATTTTCTCTCACCTAAAGCAACAACTCTGGAAAAACTCGAGCTGCCATTGTCGAGGAGAACGAAAGCACTTATTCGAAGGAAGTTATCTGCAGTGACGTAGTCGTCTCTCGACCAATGAAAATCCCGGAGAAAATAATGTGAATGATAATTGGACCTGTCGGTTGTTACGTGATTTCGTTTGAATATCAGCTGGCATTCACAAACGCGGCTTACAATGATAATTTTGAATACACCATCCAAAGGCGCAGAATAGTTATTTTAGTATTTGTGTTAAGCACAATAAAATCCAAGCAATATTGACGCGGAGCGAGCGAGTTAAAAAATACGGCAAACCGGTCATTCATTATTCGGGAACCACCTTAAAGTCTGTCTCTTGTAATCAGCTTAGGGTGCTATGCGTCCAGGACGGTGGAGATACGGTACCCCAGCCGTCAGTTATTATTCGGCCAGGAATTGTATATATTAATGTGTCTCACGTTAATACTCCAGTTTCGAGTTGTTTAGAGAGACTGCTGTACGTCCTTGACAAAAGACGCATTCACTACAGGGTTAGCCTCGATTCAGAAAACAGTCCGTGCAATTCAAAAATGTTTCTATTGTTTCATGTCAAAAAAATGTCGTGTTCTTGTTGATATTTGTGAATTATTTACACTGACTCATCAAGGCTAGCCCTAGCTGTACAAATGCGTCTGTGGTCTATAAGTACAGCGGTTTCACAGCGGGATCTGTACTTAATAATAATAATAATAATAATCTTTATTTTAAGTGGGTTTACAATTAATACAGCAATACAACAAAAAGGGACTATTCTGAAGGGGTCCAGCACTACCATCGTTACACTCTGAAGAGTATCTCGTTCCCTTCAAAGCCCGTAGAGTTACGTAGAGTACTGAGCGCTCTAATACACTCACCTGTCACTTTAATGGTGAAACTACAATTGTTGTAAGCGTTGGGATCGGGTTTAGCCTGGTCTGCGACTCGATATTCGATGGTATACAAAGCAGGTGGTTTTACTTCAAAACCTTTTCTCTTGCTGGGTTTAATGGATGGAGGCATGCCAGAGTTATCAGAACAGTTGGGGTTCTTCCAGTTCAGTCGAAATGGCTTGCCGTTTGTCACTTCGATTTCTTGACTTTCAGGACAGTATTCACACGTTGGCGGCTCGGTATCTGATGAAATAAAGGTGGCCGTACACATGATGTTCAACTGGTTGAACTTTGTGGGTCATGTTGCAGGGACGAAATATCTGCCAAACCCGTGCTTCGCGACTTTGAACACAATAGTTCAGACGGAGGGACAAGTCGCTGCTACATGACCCTGGTACACGTCCCCGCAACATATTCATGGGTGTGTACATGTTGTAATTATGTTGCTGCTACATATCCCCGCTACATGTCCCCGCTACACATTCCCTCGTGTGTACAGAACACCGTGATTTTGTCGCTGCTGCATGTTTCTGGGACATGTCCCTGCTTCATGACCCCTAGTGTACGGCCACCTTAAAGTTTATCTCAGTAACACCATTTGGATTCTGTTGCAAAATAGGTGTCTGTACGTGTGTGTGTTTGCCACCCTGTGACGAGAGTGACTATCACATAGAGCCGGGACGGACAACGTTTGGTTGAAATAAGAAGGATAAACACTCTACATGTCTCCCTGGGACCCGTTTGACTTTGTTATTACGAACCTCTGACAGTAACAATAAACGAACAAGTTCTGTAATTCTGATCTGGATCGGTGACATTGTACAACACATTGTGAGTGCCGATCTTAAGTTGTTCGGGCTTCTTGGAGAACTTGACATCGTTTATCATGATCACCACTGTGAATTTGTCCTTGGAGATCCCAGGAGCGCCCGCTTTCAGAGAATTATCATCGAAATCGAAATTCCAGTTAACTGTGGCTGTGTTCTTTCCCTTGTCGTTGGGTAGCGGTTGGTTTTTTGGACAAGTCAGTTCTGGTCGAGTGTGATCTGTGAAACAAGACGAGTTTAGTTTGACAAAGGAATCATGAACACAAATGATGCGCGCACTGAAGAGACCTATCAATATGACTGCGTAAGTACGATTCAGAAGTTTCAGTTCATTTTCTGTTATAAATATAATCCTGACATCCTGGACCAAACCATTTCAGTCCAACTGTGTTTTCTTACCTTTACATGAGCGTTGCTCTCCATCCCAAGTACCGTTTTCATAGTTACATAATCGAGCGTTAATAATATCGACATTGGAGCCTGGGTGCATGTGGTAGCCATCAGGACAGTGGTAGATACAGTTGGCGTCAAACTTTTGAGACTGTTCATCGCACTTCAGGTCTTTTGGTGTATAATATCCAACTGTTACCTTGGTTAGCTTGTCACATCGAACCTCTACAAATAGATACTGATTAGCCAAGTAGTTAGCCTCCTTTGCAGACGTCCTTAGGGAAGACTTAGGGGAGACGGGAGTTTTAGGACAATCAGTAATGCGCATGCGTGCTATCAGTTATCTACTGCAGCCAGCTGGCTCTATAGATATACTACAGCCGCTGTAACGTTTGACAACAAAAGTTTTCTTGTCGAAAGTCACGTGCTGGTTTGAGCGGGAATAGGTAGTAGTGAGGCCTAGAAATATCGTACGATATCAAGGGAAAAAACGCTCGCTCTTTAAGCCTTCTTTGGATATGCCCAACTAATGTCCAACTAGTCCAGGGTTTGAAGATCACGCGATTGTTCCATGTGCGCAAGAATATAATCAAGTTTAACAATGAATGTTTCTATGTGAAATTTATATCAATTTTGAATACTAAGAGTATTTACCATTGCACTTTGTCTGAGTGCCTGACCACTCCCCACTGAGTTCACATGTTCTCTCAAGGTCACCCGTAGGTCGATATCCTCTCAAACACTTGAATCTACACCTCACTCTATAGCTCATTGAAGACGCGTCCTTTCCGTTATGGTCGACACACTTGCCATTGGGTTCTTCGGCGAAGTGCACTGTCAACTTCTGGCATGTGATTTCTAAAATAATGAAACAGCGATCTCACTTTATAGTAGAGTGTCTTGGTTCACCTACCTATCTGTCCTACATATGTACGCCTGTCTGTCCGTCCTACATATGTACGCCTGTCTGTCCGTCCTACATATATCACTGACTGTACACCTGTCTGTCCGTCCTACCTATATGACTGTCTGTCTGAACGCCTGTCTGTCCGTCCTACCTATATAACTGTCTGTCTGTACGCCTGTTTGTCGTCCGTCCTACCTATATGACTGTCTGTTTGTACGCCTGTCTGTCCGTCCTACATATATGACTGTCTGTCTGTACGCCTGTCTGTCCATCCTACATATGCACGCCTGTCTGTCCGTCCTACATATATCACTGACTGTACACCTGTCTGTCCGTCCTACCTATCTGTCATGTCTGTCTGTACGCCTGTCTGTTCGTCCTACCTATATGACTGTCTGTTTGTACATCTGTCTGTACGTCCTACCTATCTGTCTGTCTGTACGCCTGTCTGTCTGTCCGTCCTACCTATATGACTGTCTGTCTATACGCCTAGTGTCTGTCCGTTCTACCTATCTGTCTGTCTGTCTGTACACCTGCCTGTCCGTCCTACCTATATGACTGTCTGTTTGTACATCTGTCTGTACGTCCTACCTATCTGTCTGTCTGTACGCCTGTCTGTCTGTCCGTCCTACCTATATGACTGTCTGTATGCCTGTCTGTACGAGTCCTACCTATCTGTCATGTCTGTCTGTACGCCTGTCTGTCCGTCGTCCTACCTATATGACTGTCTGTATGCCTGTCTGTACGAGTCCTGTCTGTCTGTCCGTCCTACCCTGTCTGTCCGTCCTACCTATATGACTGTCTGTCTGTACGCCTGTCTGTCTGTCCGTCCTACCTATATGACTGTCTGTATGCCTGTCTGTACGAGTCCTACCTATCTGTCTGTCTGTCTGTACACCTGCCTGTCCGTCCTACCTATATGACTGTCTGTTTGTACATCTGTCTGTACGTCCTACCTATCTGTCTGTCTGTATGCCTGTCTGTACGAGTCCTACCTATCTGTCATGTCTGTCTGTACACCTGTCTGTCCGTCCTACCTATATGACTCTCTGTACGCCTGTCTGTCTGTCTGTCCGTCCTACCTATCTGTCTGTTTGTCTGTCCGTCCTATAAAGCCCCGGTCAAACGTGAACGCAAGTCGCTGCAAGGTCATGCAAGTTTTGACTTGCGTAGACGTTTGAACACGCTCAAATTCGAGCGCAAGTCCGTGCAAGTCGCTGCAAGTTTTTCACCGTTTGACCGGCTACATGAAAGTTACTGCAACTTGCAGGGACTTGCGTTCACGTTTGACCCGGGCTTAAGTCTGTCTGTCCGCCTGTCTGCCCACCAGTTTACCTGTTTGTCTGTCTGTCTTCCTGTCTGTTCGTCCGTCTGTCTATCAGTCTGTTCGTCTATCTATCTTTCTACATGTACTTATATCTGTTGATGTAGATTCAATACAATTGAACGCATTTCTTTACCTTTACAAATAACCGCATCTCCGCTCCATGCAACCTTGGTTTGGTCTGTCTTGCTTACGATACATTGCCTGGTTGTTGTACCAGTTATTATATATCCCTCATTACACCCGTACGAACACTCGCTGCCAAACGTTTCAGCACAGCCTCCTCCAACGAGAAAACCATTCAATGGCGCGGTAAGGACTGGACACGACAATTCTACAAACACAGAAAAATAAACAAACTATAGAAATGTAACACAGCTGGTCGAACTTTTCTTTTACAATAACAGAGCGTAATTTCGCAATCTGATTGCATGGCTCTCAGCCATTGTCAATAAGAGTACAGACAATGGAAAACCACCTAGTGCAATTTGTTTTTTTACAATAACAAAGTCAAAAAACATCCAAAACAAGGACAAAGTTTGAAAGGAAAACCGTTTCAACATGTTCAAGCGCGCGCTGGATCCGTGCGCGAGCGATTCGTCATTCTATGTGTCTGTCCTCTTATTGACAATGGCTGAGAGCCAATCAGATTGCGAGATTACGCTCTGTTATTGTAAGAGTACAGACAATGGAAAACCGCTTGCGATTTGTTAAATGTTATTTCATGTTGCGAATCAATGAAATCAAGACAATGATAACCGATGCACACATGACAAGTAATAATGCGATGAAATAGGTCTAAGCCCCTACGTTATTGCGTCCAATAGGCCATATGCACTAACGGGTCACGTGACCCAACTTTCTCAAATCAAGCAGCAGTGTCAAAATGAACTCCAGAAATGAAAAGAGCAGCTCGATATTAGTAAGAAGGCGAAATTTCAGGTCATAACGTCTGACACAGGAGAAATGACATGAAATATAAAATCGAGTGTTTTCTAATAATTTGTTTGGAAAATGCATTGGATGGCATTTTTTGCCATCCAGCACATTTTTCCATACGAATCTTAATAAAATTTGCAATTTTATATTTCATGCCATTTCTGCTGTGTTAAACATTATAAGCTGAAATTTCGCCTTTTTACTAATATCGAGCTGCTCTTTTCATTTCTGGAGTTCATTTTGACACTGCTGCTTGATTTGAGAAAGTTGGGTCACGTGACCCGTTGGTGCATATGGCCTATCAGGAGCCCATAATATATTTGCAGAATAAATGAACGACCTCATGCATAATGACGTAATGTGACTACAACTACTAGAATGCTTTGCGAATTTTCTTTTTTTTTCTAGATTTTTATTCGCTCTTGAGGTAATTCATTCAATTGTAAATTACGTAATTCAGTTTTAGCTGCCAAGTATTGTTTATAATAAACAGTTCACAATTCACTAAGACAAAGGGTACTAATTGTCTCACAACAGAAGATGCGCAAAGCATTATGGTAGTTGTAGTCATATTACGTCATTATGCATAAGGACGATCTATTCATCACTCCGCCATTGATGACTACACTACACTACACAAGACCTTTGCACTTGTTCAATAGTCATCTTTATCATACTCAGACACACACAGAGAAAACGGTATCCGTCGCGATTTTCTAAGTAGGACATAATTTACCTGACAAGCCTATTTAGTACTCAATAGCGATATTTCTATTGTTTTCTATTGTTTAATTAGTGCTATTTTGTACAAAATAGCGATATTTCTATTGTTTTCTATTGTTTAATTAGTGCTATTTAGTACTCAATAGCGATATTTCTATTGTTTTCTATTGTTTAATTACAGCGATTTGCAAAAATTCTGTAAAAATCAATATATATCGATATATCAATATATCGGGTGCATTGTGGGTAATTTTCATCATAAAATGGCTGAATAAGCCCTCTAAGGTTTTTTTTTTTCAATTGTTTTTTTCACATACACACTACAAAGGTTAATTGGGTTTATATTCAGGTTTAATAATAGCTAAAATCTAAGAATTAGGATTATGCAAATTACTATATATCGATATTAGATTTTACAGAATTTTTGCAAATCGCTGTAGTGCTATTTAGTACAAAATAGCGATATTTCTATTGTTTTCTATTGTTTAATTAGTGCTATTTAGTACAAAATAGCGATATTTCTATTGTTTTCTATTGTTTAATTAGTGCTATTTAGTACTCAATAGCGATATTTCTATTGTTTTCTATTGTTTAATTAGTGCTATTTAGTACAAAATAGCGATATTTCTATGGGAGGTTTTACGTGTGACGTAGTGGCCGTCAAGATCTACAAAATGTTCGAGCCTAACTTTCAAAGTCTGTTAGTTTTTCTTCAAGCAACTAGATGACATTTGTTTGTTTGTTTATAAGTAATTTATATTTGGTATATTTGACAGATATTTAGACTTCACCGATCTAAAATTGAAGTTTTGAGCAAGTAAAATGACGGTTTGACGGCCACTCGCGACAGATTTTGACGTCAGAAAAAGATTCCATAAAACCTCCCATTGTTTTCTATTGTTTAATTAGTGCTATTTTGTACAAAATAGCGCCGATATTTCTATTGTTTTCTATTGTTTAATTAGTGCTATTTAGTACAAAATAGCGATATTTCTATTGTTTTCTATTGTTTAATTAGTGCTATTTAGTACTCAATAGCGATATTTCTATTGTTTTTATTGTTTAATTAGTGCTATTTAGTACAAAATAGCGATATTTCTATTGTTTTCTATTGTTTAATTAGTGCTATTTAGTACTCAATAGCGACTCAATAGCGATATTTCTATTGTTTTCTATTGTTTAATTAGTGCTATTTAGTACAAAATAGCGATATTTCTATTGTTTTCTATTGTTTAATTAGTGCTATTTAGTACTCAATAGCGATATTTCTATTGTTTTCTATTGTTTAATTAGCGCTGTTTAGTACAAAATAGCGATATTTCTATTGTTTTCTATTGTTTAATTAGTGCTATTTTGTACAAAATAGCGATATTTCTATTGTTTTCTATTGTTTAATTAGTGCTATTTAGTACTCAATAGCGATATTTCTATTGTTTTCTATTGTTTAATTAGTGCTATTTAGTACAAAATAGCGATATTTCTATTGTTTTCTATTGTTTAATTAGTGCTATTTAGTACTCAATAGCGATATTTCTATTGTTTTCTATTGTTTAATTAGTGATATTTAGTACTCAATAGCGATATTTCTATTGTTTTCTATTGTTTAATTAGTGCTATTTTGTACAAAATAGCGATATTTCTATTGTTTTCTATTGTTTAATTAGTGCTATTTAGTACTCAATAGCGATATTTCTATTGTTTTCTATTGTTTAATTAGTGCTATTTTGTACAAAATAGCGATATTTCTATTGTTTTCTATTGTTTAATTAGTGCTATTTAGTACAAAATAGCGATATTTCTATTGTTTTCTATTGTTTAATTAGTGCTATTTAGTACAAAATAGCGATATTTCTATTGTTTTCTATTGTTTAATTAGTGCTATTTAGTACTCAATAGCGATATTTCTATTGTTTTCTATTGTTTAATTAGTGCTATTTAGTACAAAATAGCGATATTTCTATTGTTTTCTATTGTTTAATTAGTGCTATTTTGTACTATTTAGTGCAAATCGTTGCACGGTTTTAGTGTTTGTATACTCTTTTTCTACTCACGATAGCACGGATGTCCATACTGCGGCTGTCCATAATGTCCGGGATTACACTTGCAGTCTTCATAACTTGTTCTGCCTGTCATCTTGTGGGACGAGTTCTCTGGACACTTGTCACACTTCTTGGCGTAGCCTTCTCCTTTCTTGTAGGTGCCGTGCGGGCATGCTGATGGCGAACAATTCATGACAACAGTTTTAGATTTTTGAATGGACAATTGAGTGCGGATTATTTACGAACAAAGAAAGTTTCAAATAGTTTCGATACCACAAACAAAGGTTTTAGTGCGAGGGAAATAATAGGTGACTTGCATGATGACGTTGTTTTACTACAAATACCAGAATGCTTTGGGAATTTTCTTTCTTATTCAGATTTGTATTCCCTCATGAGAATAGTAAGACAATTGGTGCTAATTACTACTAACAAAAGAAAATGGGCAAAGCATTCTGGTACTTGTAGTATATGACGCCATCATGCAAGTCGCCTATATTCTTTTATCATGTTTACAGTCATTTGCAAAAATTCTGGCCGCCACGAAATATATATCAGTATATCGGGTGCATTATGGGTAATTAAATAATACTAAATGAAGCAAAATTCACAAACAACAAACGTAAGACTAAAATAAACATTATACTAAATATTTATACCAACTTTGCTGGCGTTAACCCGCTTTAAGGGGAATTTTCGATTATTTAATTACCCATAATGCACCCGATATATAGATATATCGATATTTCGTAGCGGCCAGAATTTTTGCAAATGACTGTATCTTTCGATAAATCATAGAGCATTATATACCCCTGCAGAGCCTCGTTACGAAGTTGTTGTGCGCAACAAGTGAATCATATATCGAAAGGCTATTGGATACTTTGTATTTGCGTTGTTACAGCATACTTTGAGACAACACCCCCACATGATTTCATCATCTGTGCATATGATAGGTCCGATACAATATTCGCAACCGAAGTGTTCAATGAATTATTATTATTATTATTATTATTATTATTATTATTATTATTATTATTATTATTATTATTATTATTATTATTATTAAGGAGAAAAACTAGTGATAAGAGATTACAACGTTTCGATGACATCCTGTCATCATTATCAAGTAAAGTGAGATGAATAATGAGTAACAGTTACGTACGAAATTTACATAATCATTATTCATCTCACTTTACTTGATAATGATGACCGGATGTCATCTCGAAACGTTGTAATCTCTTATCACTAGTTTTTCTCCTTAATTCAATTTCTAAAGTTACCCTTATAAGTATTATTATTATTATTATTATTATTATTATTATTATTATTATTATTATTATTATTATTATTATTATCAATAATAATAATACGTACCTTTGCAGTCTCCGTTTGCACCAGAGCCAGCCATTCCTTCTGGACATGCGCACTTATAATCACCGTAGACAAGGCCGCATGCGCACTTCGCTTTAGCGTCGCACTTGTTGCTACACTTCGATCTGTCGACGTCAACTGTTTCCCACACTTTTTGGGGACGATCTGTATACAACAATCATGGTGATTATTCTAGACTACCATGATATCATCATCATCATTTCACTATAACACTATTGTTATTAATCATCACCATCAATCACCAATTTATATATCATAAAACATCATCATACAGCAATATGCAGAAATTCTGATCCTTTTGACTAAAATACACATATATCAAAGACCTACTTAAAATTATGGGATGGCTACGCTGATATTTTTTTCATAAAGCCCCGCTGGCAGACAACTAGAAAAAAATATCATCGTAGCCATCCCATAATTTTAAGTAGGTTTGTGATATATATATGTATTTTAGTCAAAAGGATCAGAATTTCTGCATATTGCTGTATCATTAACAGTAACAAAGTATTGCGCGGTTAAACTGATAATAAGTGTTCTTTTCCTATAAGCCTACTCAGCTATAGTTCTTAGCTTTATTTACCTCCACGAATATAAGTAGCAAGTGAGTTGAAGTCGGAGAAATCCTTCAAGTGGAAGGCATAAGTTTTGTCGTTCTTCTGGTTCTTAACCAAACTCTTCAGATTGTCAAATTCTACACCACTCCCCACTCCTATGGCAAACACTTCGGCATTGTTTTTGATCAACTTTTGAGCTCTCCAGACTGGACTAGAATCGCCACTTGGCGAATTCCAGCCGCCATCGGTGAGAAGTATGACAACCGTCTTGAACTGGCTCATTGGGGATCTCTTTTTGCCTTGCCACGTCCCGAGACAAACATCGATGGCTTTCTGAAAGGCATCTCTCATATTCGTACAGCCTGCCGCTTCAAACTTGAGTTTGCTGAATCGCTCATTGAAGTAGCACTTGGTTTTAGCATGACCAGGTTCTGAGATGAACTTCATATATCGATTTGCACTGCAGCCAAATGGGATCACTTCAATCCTTGTCGCTTCATAGCCAACAGATATCCAACCCAGTAGATTTGTGACAAACTTTTTTTCTAATTCAAATTCGTGTTTCCACAAACTGCCTGAGGAATCAATCAGAAACAGGATATCAGCCTTTTCATTCTTAAACACTGAGCCACGCAGTGCCAAGATCTCGTCTTTGGTTTTGTCCAGCCAATCTATGACAGAACTTGAAGGTTTGAAAAAGAAAAACAGACAAACCAACAGCTTGAACGAACTAGCGAGAAGCGCCATTTTGTGCCGTCGGCGTGGCAGTGTTAGATATCGTCTAATCGTACAGTTTTTTATCAGATACTGTAACTTTAAGCACCTGTAGGAATTGCAGTAATGACTTCACGTACTATAGTCACAGCTGTCTTGGTTCAGCCATGACAAAGATAACAAAACAGGTGTTCATTCCCAAAGGTTGAATGAAAATTACTGCATTTATGCTTTGAGCAGGTAAAGGTTTTAGTTCCTGAATGATCTTGCTATAAATTAAACTTCGTCTATAAACTAAATCCCACTCCACTGACACAGCAACCGCGTTTCTCAAATCGACCACTTTAGCACAAGGTCACGCTTTAAATCAGTGAACTGCATGTACTTATGTGTGCAAAATCTCTAGCATTTATTGTTTCACTACAATACTCAAGTAAGATTCTAAAAGTTTCTGAAAACAGTTGGTATTGTAATACAGTATACACGTACAGTTTTTCCTTGTTGTCTAAATTCCTTGTTCAATTTAGTTTATTACTAAAACGAATACTGTGTGAATTTGTATAGTTATTCAAACATGTCCCAAGCTGTATCTACAAAAGTTAAAATTACTTTCTTCAAAACATCTCAATTAGAACATGAGTAATGTAGTTCTTGACCCAGCCGTGTTGTTCAGAACATATGATTGGTTAATAAAGAGCTTATGCAAACGTTTCAGCTACCAACGTACGACATACTTTACTAGTTAATTAAATGATGTGTATTATAGCAGAACCTATGCACATCTTTAATCAGTCTCGGATATTTTTCCTTTCAAGTTTCGTCAGCTGTTTGTGTTTCTCAACGACAGCGCACGACCTTTCTTATTTTCTATCGTTTTCTATCTATTTCCCATTTTCCTATTTCCCTTTCTTTCTCTTTTTCATTTCTAGTCGACCAAGAAATTTAGAAAATTCTTCCACGAACAATCTTGTTCGCACGATATAAAGAAGATCACCAAATTATTTAAACATCATATACATACATCAACGTTTCTTTTTATACACTTGTTCTACAACACAAGGAGCAGACAACTGAGCATGGTTTGGTATTTAAATGAAAAATGATTTTTTTATGGACGTTTTTCGAGCTGTTTTTAAGGATTAAATTCCATAACCTGTCATATTGTCTTCAGTTTTTAAAAAGCATGCTCAGCAATGTTGACTAGGTCGTTGTTGATATTCTAGGTTAGAAAAAAATAACCCTCAGTGAACGTGCTCGAAAATTTTGAAGGTTTTTGAAAACGAGAATCTGCGCATGCGCAGTGAAGTCTTGTTAAATTTACCGTTCGTTTTCAGCATTGAATTGATGGATTTCGGCAAAGAATCCTACGGAAATGTTTAGACAGTTGTCTATTCTGTCATTTGGATTAAAAATTATTATGCAGCAAAAACGTTTTGATTTTCCTGTTGTACCCAAGCAGGAGATGCGCGAATTGTATGACTTTCAATTCATAAATTGTATGCTTGCTCATTTCTGCTAAAACGAAATTTAAAACCCCTATAGAGAAGTAGGATGTTTAACAAGGCTATAAAATATCAAAATTTCAGAAAAAAATCCTCAACAAAGCTAAAGAATTGAAGACATGTAAAACCCCATAGCAACGCGGTTGCATAGTAACGAAATATGTTAGTCCACCCTTAAGGGAGACGAGCGTTTAGTTTAGTGTACTCAAGCATGTTAAGGCTTGGTTTTCTTAGCTATCTTCATTTTCCAAATATCTCCTTCCAGTTTTTACCAAAACTAAAGACATCCATTCCAAACGCAGTCTTGTTAAGCACATAGTACATGACAATTTCACATCAAACGAATTTTGGAATAAATGAAAACCGTCACCCCATTTTCAAATTTATATTTTCCTCGCCATAAGGTCACGTGACCACCAAAAGTCATTTTTTTAAAGCTTGAAATGTTAACTTCCCCAATTGTCACTTTATGTCCAAACATCAAATTCATGCGTAAAAACTGGAAGCAGATATTTGGAAAATGTAGTTTTTCATAAATCGGAAAAAAACAAGCCTTAACATGCTTGAGCAGCACGCATGCGTAGATTCGCCTTCTCTGTTATATCGATGGGAACTGAGGTACAGTGAGCAGAACGTATACTTTCATGGAGTTGCATGACCAGCCGTCTTTTAGGATCGAATTAGGAAAAGTAATCACAACTTTCAGACCTTGAAATAAAGCGGTCTAGAGAAAGCAGTGATGTGTGTTCTTGGTTTATAGTCTTGATACTATCTTGTACTACAAGTGGCGTGGGAGTTGGACCAGCTATTTTTGTAGATCCAGAGTTCACAGGTTCGAGGCACATCGCCGTCTTGTATTTATCTGCTTATTTTTTATTGATTATATCTTTGGTTTCAATCATTTCATGAGTATTTTTAACTCAGTATATCCGGCCCCTAAGCCATAACTTCAGATAAACCCTATTAGTATAAACAAACTAGTGGTCTATCACATATCCTGCAATCTGATTGGCTACGCTACTAGGGGTCTAATAGTGATAGTCCCCTAGTAGCGAATCACCATGGTAACCATTGGCCGTGAATGGCGATGAAGCAAGATGGCGGACAAACCCGATGGTTATTTTTTCGATAAAAAGAGCTAAAATAGACCGAGAAACAAATCTCAAGGGCAAGAAATGGAAAAAGCACATAAATATAGACATCTCATTGACAATTCAAGCAAGTTTTCTTTGGCTGACACTGCAGAAACTGAGCGAGAAACGATCGTTAAAGTTGAAGATTTTTCGTGCCGATTTTTCAAATTTTAAAACTGAGCGAAGACAAAGTCAAATGGAGTAGTGATAGTGATAAAGGTAATAAACGAAGGCTACACCACTCTTGACTCGTGTTTTGTTCATTTGTTATTTGATTTATGAAAGTTTTTCAACAAAAGAACCAACTTTTCTGGTTTAGTTTTAACTAAACTGCTCGATTTAGTTCAGCCAAATGTGTACTTGGGCAGTTCTTTGTTACGGACGTTACACTTTAGATGACACTTTTTAGCATTGACTCCTGTGCATTTTACAAAGCATAGCAGTTATTGCTGTTTCACTTGCTTAAAATGATAAAGTAGTAAGAGGTTCAACTTAGAGTGGAATTAGAAAAAGCTGAAGCTTTTACAAAGAATTTACAATCAAAGGTCAAAGAAGCGTTACGGACGTTACAGTAAAATACACTTCAGTTCATGTTTTGTAATTTGATCAAAAATTCCTGTGAGTTAAGCAAGCTTTCAGACATCTACTGTTGCCCAACTCTTCAGTAGGTGTATGAAGTTTACTTCCAAAGTACAACTTTCAAAAAAGCTTTTGTAAGTTTTAAGAAATAAAACATAATTTCCTGTTACGGACGTTACAAAGTTTTTGTTACGGACGTTACGCTATAACTACAGACCCGTGTTTGTGAAACATGACAAATAAAGCAGCTTTGTTGGCATTTACTTATAAATTTTAAATGGGTAATAGTTATAAATACATTGGGATACCTGTTGTATTTTTAAAAGAGCAATCAATGTGGTCAGCAGTTTTCACTAGTCAAAGATACTTGTCAAAGAAAACTTGCTGACCGTCTACACGATCAACGAAACTTGTCAAAGATACTTGTCAAGGAAAACTTGCTCGTGTAGACGCGGCTCAGAAGGTCTAGCGGCAATCGCGGCTTCTGAAGGATACCAGTGAGAACTGTTGTCAAGTTATACTCGTATTCTCGTACTTTTGTTTGAATGATCCTAGATATAATCAGAACTTACGGTCAAACTATCGTTTTAAAATCCTAATGCCCGACCAGACTGCAACGAAAATCATATTTAAAGATTTGTTTTCAATTTTTGAAATCTTTGCAGAGATATATTTATATTGGGGTTCCTGTGCCTTGCCTTGTCAAAATGAAAACTTTTTTACAGTATTTCAAAATACCTCAAAGGCAAATCCGATAAATATAAAAAACAATAAAACTAAAAGGAAAGGATAAGAGAAAAGAGAGAACATGAAACGCGCTAAAAAAGAAAGAAGAAAAAAAAAACGATAAAAAGATCGACTCCGGCCTGTGAGACTCGAACTCCAGACCTTTGGCTCCTTGGTTTTGGTCACGGTCCCACCCCTCCCGTATCAAAGGAAAGACGAAAATGAAAACTCGAAAAAAGAAAAAGAAATAAGAAATAATGGGACGATTCTCCCGAGACATTCTAAGAAGCTGAGACATCGAATCGACTTACGTAAAGGGTGAAGATTTCGGCCCCGCCCGCGCTATCCCGGTGCTACATAAAGATAGATCCTAACCAAAAAGCCAGTAAGGGAGGGGATATCCGGCCCCTAAGCTATAACTTCAGATAAACTCTATTAGACCATTGCTCCATCTAGTCACTCATATTATCGTTAAGGTGTGATTTTTGTAGTCTATTTGGCGAAGCTTCATTGATATGCTAATCAGTACTAGTGTAATAGTCCTTAGATAGGGACGTCACGTGAATAAGGTTTGGAATTGACAACAGCCCGCGGGGACAGTGGCTTAAAATAAATACATAGATGCATACATTAAGAAACCGGACCAAAAGAAATACATGAGGAAAGTCCCGTGTGGCTTTATTCTGCAGTCCTCGAGAATTTATTACAGAGAAGTGGTTGAACGCTTACAAAATATTATCAGTTGTTTCCTTCTTTCTTAATATTCGTTGCTTGTGCTGCGTTGTTTTATTCTCTGGCTTTGGTTATAATTGAAAAGTTATTCAAGGAAAATTTGTTCATCATCTACACGAGCAACAACTGAACCTTGTCCGATGGAAACTTGTCAAAGAAAACTTGCTGACCGTCTACACGATCAACGAAACTTGTCAAAGATACTTGTCAAGGAAAACTTGCTCGTGTAGACGCTGCGATCGCGGCTTCTAATGGACAGAACTGTTGTTTTATACTCGTATTCTCGTACTTATTTGAATGATCCTCCTAGATGTATTCAGAACTAAATACGGTCAAGCTATCGTTTTATTGCCCGACCAGATTGCAACGAAAATCATATTTAAAGATTTGTTTTCAATTTTTGAAATATTTGCATAGATATATTTATATTGGGGTTCCTGTGCATTGCCTTGTCCCAACATCTAACTATCCCGGCCTATCTAATCGAACGAAATCGAACTCCATCGAACTCCATCGAACTTAATCGTTCGATTGAATTCGATTGAGTTTGCCAATCGAAAATAATCGAACATATAATTTTTCGGTGAGTTCGATTATAGAACCAATCGAACTCACTCGAATTATATAGTCAATCGGACTCAATCGGACTCAATCGAACTCAATCGAACGTAATCGAAGTGAATCAGTCCGATTTTGTTCGATTATTGACGTTCGGTAAACCGTCTACTGAAGCAGCGGAAGGAATAATAATATATTCTTTTGCCCGGCTGATTAAATAATGCTAAGAAAAGTGCAAATTATATTTTATTGGTACACAATGAAGAAATATTACATCGGTTCGACCCTGGATTAGATTTAGTCTCACTGATGAACGGGCTCTCAGTAGCTCTCAGTTCTCCGGGCTCTTTCTAAAGATGGCCCGCCCAGTTGACTCCTGTACCAATTTAAACTTTGAATGCTTTACCCTTTCACCATTTTTTAATAGCGACTTTGACTATGCATTTGAAGCTGATTGCTTATAACGCCTTTGTCAGTCTGATCGAATGATCGAGCGGCGGAAGATCATTCACAGATTTGACCTAAAGGTCACAAAGTAAAACGCGTACGAACCGTCGCGCTCGTGAGTCAGTTTCGGGGAACATCGCTGATGCAAATCCCGGGGAAAATGAAAATCGGATATCAGTTGAGCAATTAAATGAAGAGTTCGATAATCGAACGTTCGAATGTGTTCGATTGGTAATTGTTTTTGGTGAGTTCGATTATGTTCGATTGGCGAACTCAATCGAATTCAATATCAAACGATTGAATTCGATTAAGTTCGATTGAGTTCGATTACCGAACGTTCGATTAAATAGGCCGGGAACTATCTGTAACTTTTTTTTAACCTTATTTATTACTGAATATTGTAAAATATGATGTAAATGGAATAAAAGTCTATATCTGAAAATCTTGTCAAAATCAATACTTTTTTACAGTCAATACCTCAAAGACAAATTCGGATAAACATAAAAGCAATAAAAAAGTGAAACACGCTAAAAATGGTCAAAGGCTCAGACCTTTGGCCACAGGAAGCCCAAGCTGTGGTTTTGTGGAGAATATCTTTAAAAAATGTTTCCTGTAAATACTGTAATAAAAGACTTGAAACTGTGGTAGTGTCTTGTGGTCTTCGCTGGAAATTTGTACAGGTATAGTAAATAAAGACCACAAGACACTACCACAGTTTCAAGTCTTTTATTACAGTATTTACAAAAAAATTTTTTAAAACTATTCTGCACAAAATAACAGCTTGGGCTTCCTGTGCTTTGGCTGTTTGGTTTTGTTTAATAACGTTATTTGAGTGTCATTTGATATCTAGTATTTCTGCTAATTGGGGACACTATAACAGAATATTAAGTAAACATAAACATAAACTGACGACGAAGACGAAAAAAATAGTCCATTTTATAACTCGGTTATTCCATAGGAAGCCCGAGTAATTATGATAGCGTGAACACATGTCCGCGCCGACCATCTGTATATCTACAGTCTTATCTGTTGTAAAATGACTACCCCACGCATTGTCTTGCCGTACATAGATTAGCCGTTGGGCCTATCGCTTGGATCTTAACTACAATAATAACAGCTTTCATTATGAACACAAGATTGATTCTAAATTATCTGTTAGTGATCCCATGCAAAGTGCGTGCACCTTCATTGTTTTACTTGCCATACGATAACTTATCACTCACACTACTAGATTGTCGTCAACTGCAAGGTTTATCCAGATCACAGAGAAAATACGTACGTACGCCACAGTAGAACCGCAGAACGCTGGATGACGAGGGTAGTTTACAGGTAGCTAAAGTGCATGGAATTGATGGAGTGTCTGCATAGATAGAAACCCTTTGCTAAACTAATTAATAGTGTTGCAAAAGCGATAACATCCCTTGTTGTTAAGTGTTAAGTTCTTATCGTAATTCGACAAACAAACACAGTACTTCCGCTACATTGTAATCACTTTGAAAGATGTTGTGATAATCACATTGAACATAGGAAAGTACTAGCAGTTTGTCGCTTTGTTTTTTTTCATCTTTTAATGTTATTTCTTATTTGTGCTGTACATATCATTTTACAAAGGTATTTTGCGCTGGAATCATGGTTTATTATTCGTTCGTTTGCTGTGATTTCTTTCCATTTCGTTCGTCTTTTGATCGTTTGCAGTCAGTTTGCATGCTCGGTCGGTCGGTCAGTCGGTCGATCGGTCGGTCGGTCGGTTTATTTAAACTCGAACTATATAATGAGCCAGAGACTCGTTTACAATATATTCGAGACAATCTATAGATAAATATAAACTACTTGATGATAATTGAACGATGTTAATAGAGTAAATATGGAATAACAATATAAAGTCCTTTGCATTACGAGTTGCGTGTGTTCGCTCGTACGTCCAAATTACAATTTGCGTATTCATACTCTCTGCCAGTGACACACACAAAACATCGCGACGCAATCCATTAGCTATCTTTGTCATTCAGAGACATTTTCCACTGAAATACCTCGTCCATTCTACAAGTAGTCTCTAATGTTCTACATTCACTGCATCGCTTATCAAACACGTAGCCCTGAACCTTATGACAACTCGATGACACCTTGGGTGTTTGATAATCAAACACTTACCAAGTCTCTTATCAGAACTACTAAGCTCATTAGTATCAGTGAGGAAGTATTTAGTTTCTTGTACACCCACGAATGCCTGTCTCCACGGGTCAAGGTAACAACCCTCCTCTCACGAATCACGGCGGGCCCATTTCCCCCCTCCTACACGGAAAGGCTACATGGACAAGCTTGTATGACAATTTCCAGTGTGTTTTCTGGACGCGTCCCATAGAGTACATAGAGCCATAAAGGTGTTATAGTTCGATGACTCAACGATTGATTGATAGGTCCTTTCGTGTTTGAACTGGCACAGACGTTTCTATTGGCCATCTGTGATTAAGGCACGTTTGTCCCCCTGTAATGCAGTTTAAGTTCGTGATAGCTCGACAAGTGTGAGTTATAAGCGAAATAAATACAATCAGAGCACTTAATGACGAGACAAGCGTCAATGCTTACGGCATTCTAGACCGTCTTCAATGAGATAAGGACACTCGAGTGTCGTGGGAATATTGGTGGGCGCTGTCAACACACTTACTCTTATCGCATGCTGATCACAAACATACTCTTATCTTTGCTCGATTTGTAGTCGATACAATAAAGTCCTTTGAATGAGATGGTTTGAGAGTTTGGACTGAAAAATTAATATATGTATAGTAGAGCTGTGTGTTCAGATTCGTTTTTCGGTTTATATATTTGCCTGTGTATGTGTTGTACCGGCTATAACTGATTACGCAATTCAGCCTTCTGGCTGCAATGTTTTATGATCAACTGAAAAATATATATCTATCTCATTGCTCACCTGGTTTTCGTCACCTGTCTTCCTGTCTTCCTTTCTTCCTTTCTTCCTTTCTCCCTTTCTCCCTTTCTTCCTTTCTTCCTTTCTTCCTTTCTTCCTTTCTTCCTTTCTTCCTTTCTTCCTTTCTTCCTTTCTTCCTTTCTTCCTTTCTTCCTTTCTTCCTTTCTTCCTTTCTTCCTTTCTTCCTTTCTTCCTTTCTTCCTTTCTTCCTTTCTTCCTTTCTTCCTTTCTTCCTTTCTTCCTTTCTTCCTTTCTTCATGTCTTTCTTGTATCTTTTGTCCCCGTTTGATTTCTAGTCTTTTCTTGAGCTCATTTCAAACCGTGTCATTTCTTGTTTTCAATGGGCGCGTTTCATTCCTTCCTTTTTGCGATTCTCAGTTTCCAGTGCATGAGGGGCGAGCGCGGACGTCCGGTAAACGAAAAGACTGAATCCGATGATGATGAGATAATAATCAGCTTCTCTTCTCAGTTTCAAAAAAGGAAATGAAAAACACACTAAAATCAAAAAGTCAAACGTCTTCCTGCTACAAGTGTTTGCTCAATTACTTTTCTCGCACACTACTGTGAATTCTCTCCATGCAGGCTGAGAGAGAACATTGACTTTTACTTCCACTTAGTACAACCACTATTGCTACAACAGATTTACTTGTTGTAACGGGAGGTGAGATTGCTAACTGAACGATCGATCTAGAACTTTGACCAGGCGCGCAATCCCTTTTACGACACATCAAAACGCCATCTTTCTAACAACTTATAAATAACTGTATAGTGTCATTAACACAGCTATTCATTTTGACCTCAACAATCTGAATGGGAACATGAATGGCCATGAAAGGGTAAAAATAGATCGTCTCACCCAAACACATTGTCGAAAAGGCTACGGCAAGGCAGACTTCCAAAATAGTTGTTAAATACTAGAAGGAATCCGGACCTCCAACATTTAGTTCGCATGTTTCTACCTTTGAAATAAAATAAAGAATTAATTCAACGTATTGAGTCATTTTGCGTCTGAAGCCAAAAGTTTTTTTTTTTTTACTTTCCGTCAAGGGGGCACGACACATTTGTCCGTTGTACAATGCGGCCCTCGCCAATTAATTGTAAAAAAAGAAATGACGGTTTGTGGACGACAAATAAATCTTTCCTTTTGAGGTTTGAATGGATTAAATTCACAGACGTGTCGATGTTACGTATTCTGGTGCAGCCGCATTCCTGAAGTGTTTTTACACATGGACTTCGAATCGCACACAAGACGAACCCAACACCCAAACACGCTGAAAGTTGCTGGTATATTACGTGCACACTGAGTGCGAGTGTTGACTGAACGTTGGATCTTGTCTGTACTTTCTCAACGCTTCTAATATACCATACAGGATGTATTGGCATCATAGAGAATGGTAGAAGTCGGTCGTTCCACAGAGTTCATAGGTCTATCTCTAGAAGAGGCCCATACCTTGATAAAGACCATAGCACTGTCATCAATTCGTTAATTGGCGATTATTGGCTGTTTGAGCAAGAATTTAGCACAGTCACCGTAGGGTACTTGCGATAGGACATAACGATCACACAGGAACTAGACCATGGACAGTTGTTCTTCTCAGCGGGCCTCACCGTCGTTATCACCTAAAGCTAATGCTTTTTCTATCGCCTCGCTGATCGCTTCCAAGATAAATCGAGAAGGTGATAATTGTAGGTTTGACACGAAAACTATTTTACACTTTTTATTGGTGTTTTAAAGTTTGTTTGTTTGTACAACACCTTAACACATGTTGAGAAAAGTTGAACTAGTCATTTATGCAGAAACTGTCCCATTTTTGCAGACTTTCAAGACTCTACTTCACAAAGAAGGGATTCTAGGGAAGAAGACGCAGTCGACTCTCCTCCGCGACCTGCGAAGAAACAGAAAGTCAGTGAAGTACGGAGTGATGCAGAGGATGAAGACAGCAAAGAAATCAACGTTGAAGAAGACGAGCCGGTCGAAACGAAACCATACGATGCAACAAGTGATTTAAGAAACATCAAAGTAGAACTGGAGGGGCGAGAACTTTGGGAGAGGTTTAATGAATTGGGCACAGAGATGATTATAACCAAGGCAGGCAGGTATGGAATATATCTTAGCCAGGGTAGATATAGCTTACTTTAGCTTACTTTATATGCTCCTGTTCAATCGATAAAGTAACTGAGCTACGTTGTTATCAGTAAGAACTATATCGTGCAACTCAACAGCTCTGCGGTGTCTTCATGCTATGGAATGTGACGAATGAATACAGACAGAAATAACAAGCAACGTTTTGCTTAGAAAGCAGCTCGACTTATCATAGCTTTAATAGCTTTGAGTGCTGAGAATGTTTGCTTACAGCTTCCCGAGTACAGCAAGCATGATAATCCTTACTTATAATTTGTAGTTATTTTGTGGATCTGGAAATGTTGCTCAACATCTCTGTGTATAGTACAATAATGACCTCCGATCCCATGAAAGCGTTCAAATCGACTGTTTAGTACAGGAGATTTTTGATAAGGTGATTATCACGCCGCGCTACTAGATCTACTAACAAAGTGACAGACGGAAAACTGCAAATACAGTACGCCACAGGTGAAGAAAAACAACTTTCACGCTAGTTTTGTATATTTCTGTGCTGCATCTTCCCGCCATTCGACCGTATCATACTCAGTACGTACTTTTCGTCCTCTGTGTTTTGAATGTAGTTTCCTGTACTTTATAGTTCTCTATGAGCACAGTTAAATTGCGTGAGGAGAGCCAAAACCGCATCACTTCGTCAGTCTGCGACGTATCGGAAGCGATCTGCACTTCGATGAAATGTGTTCCGTTGAATCGTCCGATTAGGTTTTGCTGCGGTCAGTGCAAAGTCATCGACAAAGAAACGGAACTCCAAAGAAAAACGGATTTAAAACAATAGATTATAAAACATACTTTGATAACTGCAAGATTGTATGGCACTGAAATGCGAATTAGAGTTACAGTAAGTGTACATGTAAAAACAGGTCAGTTCAATGGTTAGTCTTCAGTCACATACGTGTATAGTATGTTCTATCTTTTCATCGTCTGATGGAATGGCCGCGATAAACTGAGTTTTTTTTGTTCTAGCCGGTTTTTTCTCTGTCGTCAATTTAAATTAGAAATATCCTTCTAAGCCAATGCCTCTTCAAAACAATGAATAAAATACATTTTCTTTATATCGTAAGTGTGACTTCATCAATTTTTATCAGAATCTACCAAGTCAGTGAAGACTTTTTGTCTATTAACCATCGACAACAGAGCGTCAGTCGGTGATGAATAGTGTTGAAATATTACCGGTCATCAATTGCTGAGCAGCAAACTCTAGCCCTTGGTCACAGATGAACGAAATGATTGCTAACAATTCAAAACTGAGATCATAGACGTTCACTAAAACTGTCTACTCAGTCACGAAGTTAGCGCCGTACAATATTACAGTCTACACAACACGCTGGCCACAGCCATCAATCAAAAGTTGTTTTCTTGTATGAATATAAAGTTTAACCCATTCATATATAACTGCGTGATGTAATAATAATAATAATAATAATAATAATAATAATAATAATAATAATAATAATAATAATAATAATAATAATATAAGGTAATAATAATTTTGTAATAAAAATAATAATAATAATAATACAACATGGCTTCTGGGCGATTTTGTTGATTTGAAAAAGATGTGCAGCGAACACAGACTAATTAAAGCGTTAAAGCGACTATAAATCATAGAGATAGGCTGCATTACATTACTTTATAGGAAGTGCAAGCTATAAATACAACATGGCTGACCGAACATTGCGTAGGTGCGTACAACAACACTGATTACTCTTTGTTCCTTATTAGAGTTGCTCCAGACTCCGTCGATAGAGATGCGCTGTGAGCACATTACTTTATAGGAAGATCCTTTAAATCTCTGATCCTTCCATGCCTTTTTCTAACGCAGAGAAGCCGGGTGTTACTGTTTTCTTTATGATCATGTGTTAGTTTCACATGGTTTCTGTTGTCCAGAATCGTTTCTGTCGGCCCCGCAAAAACGCATAGACCGAGTGAATGAAGTGCTGGGATGTTTTCAGCTATCTTTCTGCGGTGCAAAAACTAATAGACTAGAGAACTGATTCAATCATACTTTAAATGAGCTACACAAGTCTGGATAAAAAGGTCGATGATCAGATATTTGATTTTAATTTCCCAGAATTCCTTTTGGTTTTTTCATGAGAACAGAGTCGTTCTTTTAGAACTTCTTCATTGTAAGATATAGTTCTACCCGTAACGTTACATTGCCTTTATTGTGCATGTTATTAAAGCCTGGTCCTCACTAGCGACAAGCAACATACGCAGACTCAGTAATGCATATTGCTCATTAACGGTGCTTTTCTTTTGTCACACATATTGCATAGATGGATTACTGAGTCTGCTTATGTCGCTAGTGAGGACCAGGCTTAACACATGATTCCTCTTCTCATTGATGTTGTATTATTGCAGACGAATGTTCCCAACTCTACGAGTATCAGTAAGCGGTGTTCAACCCAAAGCGAACTATCTAGTCCTCATGGATATTGTTCCTGTTGATGACAAGAGGTATCGATACGCCTACCACCGGTCTACGTGGTTAGTAGCAGGGAAGGCAGACCCCCCTGCTCAGGTTCGACTATACATGCACCCTGACTCGCCCTTTACTGGGGAACAGCTTCATAAACAAATCGTCTCGTTTGAGAAAGTTAAACTCACTAATAACGATAGCGACCACAATGGACATGTAAGTTTCCTGCAGGCCTAAGTGAGATTGTTTTAACATACGTGGTTGTTGTTATAGGTAATTAATTATTATGATTGATTTTTTGGGTGGTCTCATGACAACATGCATGTCACCTTCAACATGGGCATACCACAGATTGATAGCATATATCGTATTGAATTAAGAGGTGTAGCCGCCTACAATTACTTGAACTATCAACGCACGCCCTTCTGGTTCCTTATATAAGAATTGCTATAAAAAACATACCAACTCAACTTGATGAAAGAAAAGCGAAATCACTTTCTCGTCGTTAGTTTATTGTCAACTAGTTTTCCAAAGATGATTTTCTTCAACGCCAGATTTGCATGCCAAACATTAGCATTAGTGCCTTTTTGTATGACGACGCGTTATTCTCTCAATCCCTGCGTAATTTCCAAAGCTTGAAATGTAAGAGTTCGTTTCGACAAAAAATAGGCAATGTAGCTTCAACGGGCGAGTAGTAGTTGAGAAAACAAAATAATGTAACGAGTGCACGTCTGAACCTACACGTACATACACCGCGTACGTGTAAATACGAGACACGTTGAAATAAAACAAAGTAGTATCTTTGCAAGTTGTCATGCATCGCCAAGTTTAATCTCGTGTTCAGCAACAATCAGTAATATAAACGTGATTTATTGATATCCTTCCTGAACGAGTTTTATACGACGATTTTTACCACACCTTTCCCACGGTACTTTTCCATCAATTTTTGCCAACAGTTGCAAGCATAACCAGCTAGCTCTGTGTATTCTCTATCACAACATGAATTGCACGAGTGTAGAACGATACTCTTTCGACAGCAAGCATAATTACACCGCGCGCTACTGCAGTAACGTTCCGTTGAGTGTATGGAGTACCTTAGTATAGTAGTAGTAGTAGTATCATTATAGTACTTCTAGTACTACACATACAGCTATTTCAAAAAAACGTTGAATACTGCATACTGGGGCTTCGTTATTTTGAAATAAAAAGTAAATATACAGCGATTTGTTCACCATATGGAGCTAGTATATTGTTTCTGATGGAAGACACAAAAAATCAAATCAAATATTATTATTTATATTACTTTAGACAATATTATACGAGTCCCAAGATGCATTTCGGTCTTGCCGAATACACTATTTAGAATGCAGTATTCAGTATCAACGTTTTTTGAAATAGCTGTATGTGTGGCAGCGTTAGTTAGTTAATGCGTGAATAGACAAAGTACGACTTTGTTGGATTGCATGTAACAGTATTTCACACAAGTTTTTCTGGATTCTTTTTCAGATTATTCTGAATTCAATGCACAAGTATCAACCACGAGTTCACATCATAAGAAAACGAGACCATACAGCATCAGTTATTAACCTCAAGTCAGAAAGAATGAAGACATTTACGTTTCCAGAAACAACGTTTATTGGGGTCACCGCCTACCAAAACCAACTCGTAAGTCGACACACACACGGCGATACCGTCAATAATATCATGGATAATACACAATATAGTAACAGCGGACAGTGATAGTTGTGATAAAGGTTAATTGCTACGATGAGATGTTAGTTAGAACTGAGTAGATGTTTGTGATTGACTGATGATTATACTGAAGACACGTAGTCAGGCTGGAATAACTACTAATGATCGTTCATATTAGAGATGTTGTATACATATATAGGCTATGTAATAGTGGAGATATAAATGCCAATTTTGAGTGACTAGGAATAATATCAAGTATGGTAGTCGAAGAAAGTTAATAGAGTAGTATTGAATACAAGGCCTTAAAACATCGAGAACTGACTACAATAGTTGTAGTAAAGTACTTAGACTTGTTATAGCAGTCAAGCCGTGGGTAATTGTAAGAGCTTCTTCAATTCAGCCAAGCACACAGATTATCTTATGAACAAGCCATTCTTCTAATACAAACGCAAATATGAATCGATCGTAAAGAGATTCTGTCTTGCTGTTTTCAGATAACTCGACTGAAAATAGACAGTAACCCATTTGCTAAAGGATTCCGGGATTCGTCTCGTCTAATTCCTGTGGAAAGGTACAATTATTTACTAATTCACCTAAACAAACTCGTTATACATGCTCTCACCACGTACGCCCTTGTCTCATAGAGATAGCTACTCGTCCAAGGAATATACCACACCCTTCCACATGGGACCATTCGGGCCAGGGTCACCCTGGTCGGTAGTCGGTTTTGCAAAGCGACCGCAAAGTCTACCTTACTCTAATGACGACAGACCTCGTATTTTACCCTCAGGTGAGTTAAAACATCATACTTGGTTCTCATCGATTTAAATCCGCTTGAGAATCGACTAATAGAATTACAGGTAGAATTGGCTTGAGTATTTGTCACGTGACTGAGAGGTGGGCGATAGTGGAAACTCACGACGTAAACTACTTGAGCGTCAAAAAGTCAATCAAATTCATCACTCCACATAGCAAGCAGTGTGTTATCGGTTAAGGGCTAAATGCATGTGCTGTGGGCCTAACATTGTACTATGGAAAAGTAACAAAGTTCACCTATTTTCGAGTCAAGAGATCTTTTAATTCGTGTCTACGAATTTTAGTTCAGTCGCCCTCGGTAACTATGATCCTCTCAAAAGAGGCTAATCTTAGTCCAAACATTTCCGATAGTTTCTTCAACACATTGAGTGTTGAAAGTGTTCTGCGCAAAGGGTGGTTTTGTACCATGGTGCAATACCCATAATTGGATTACCATAGGTACCAGCTTGGTGTTCAGTCCTGTACCGTCTGGTGATCGACCCTATACGTAGCTTAGCTATTCTGCCTGAGGAAGGAGTGAATAATTTAACCCTTACCACCAACAGCATTAAACACCCTAATCACTTGGAATTCAAGGGTATGTGTTTCACGACACTTTGGCGCCATCAAATGACGGTAATTATTAGTCAAGGATACCACTTCGCCGTCATTGATCGTTAAAAAACAGAACACGGTGTTTTCGTAGCGCCCCGCAAGGGCGAGTCAACCTTGAATTCACGCAAACACGTAGTTGCACAGCTCTAAAGTTATAACGATTAAAACAGTTACTAATAGGTTTAATAGGACGTTTTAACCACGAGTATGCCGTTCATTTCTTTATTTCCTCTCAAACCACTTTTTGTGATTTATTTCATTCTACGGGATGCATTGTTTTCTAATCGCCGTCGAAGTTATTGTTAGATTATTTCTCTTTGTTGCTCAAGGAGAGGATCGTTTTCTCTTGTTTTGTAATGTAAACACAAGGTATGCGTATGTTGGTGGGTGTTCTCATATGTCTTCACCTCGCCAGGAACTGAATGCACCAATTCTCATCCTTATTTGAGCATTGAGTAATGAAATAAGAGAGCACGCATTTGTAGTGTTGAAAGTTTGCATGATAAGCTGCATCAATCTCAAACATGTAAGACATTAGGAAACACTCTACGCCTAGGCGTACTTGACGTAACACGTCCCATATCTGAACTGACCTAGTTTAGCATCACATACTGAAGCTATTGAAAACAACATTCTTGGTACAAACTCTGTTTGCCATCGGTTCAAGACATTTTTGTTTTAGCTAATGGAGCTAGCGGTTAAACTAGTGGATATCAATCTAACAAGTGGCGAGAATTAATGGCGAGAATTAATGCATGAAAACTGAAAGCTCCTTTATTATTAAACGCCCGCAAAGTCCGACAACATTAGTACTAGCCTTTCTACACGGTTCAGGTTTCATTCTACATCAGCCTTTTTCCAGTTTTAACTAAAGCCGTTTTGTTGGAAGGGTTTCAACATCCTGCGTGCGTCGAAAACTAGGATCAAAAGGAATTCTGGGATATTACAAGTCTTGTATAACATCATTCAATCAACAATCTTTCTATCAATACTTGCTGCAGTTAAGCTACAAAGTTCTTGTTTTGAAAATCTCGAGATGATTCCTTTTATATGCGTGACACCTACGGCTCATTTCCTGCTATCCCAGATATCCTTGCGGTCTTGTAGCTTACATGATTTATGAATTCCAACCCAACAATGATTATGCAATTTATATTAGGTGTATTTCAATGCGCATATCCATCGCACACTTGGATTCGTTGTTGAGCGAGCGCACTGATAAAACATCCTTTGTGTTGTATTTACAGGGTTTCTATCAAGAACTCCAATCCTCTCCGTTCCATTTGCGCCCGCTGGTTTTATCCCGCGGTTTGCACCGTCTCCTTTCTCGACACAGAAACCACCACAAGGTTTTGATTCTCTGCTGCCATCGCCGTTCTACGTGCCTGCTACTTTGCCGTTCTAGCTACAAAATGCTTCAAACTGGGCCGTAGATGACAAGTAGGGAAAAAGTTCTGGTTGTGAGATTTCTGCTTTTCGGCGGCAAAATGAAAACAGTTTGAGAAAATGTATTTATTGATAGAGTGCAAACACTAAAACCGTGAAACAATACTGACAAGTGCCAAATAGCACTATAATGAAAGAAATAGAAAACAAAAGACATTAGTAGTGCACATTTAAAGTTAGCACTGTTTCACGGTTTTAGTGTTTGCAGAATCATAAACTTTTAAAAACGTTAACCCAAAAGGTTTTTGGAAAAATTCTTAAAAATCTCAGTTTAGTATGTATATAAGTTTTTGTAAATAAACAATAACATGACCTCCAAGCAATGCGTGTGTTTATTTTGTAACTTGTAATCAGCCCCGCAAACGAATGAAATGTAGAAGGCTTTCTGGTTGGAAACTCCTTCTGTGTCTGAAAAGGACTGGCTTTCGCTAGTAAGCCTTCCTCGGGTAAACCTTGCCACAGCAATCCCATCCGGTATAGGAAAGTACGCCGTAACTACATAAGTTGTAAGAGCTCAGGTTTAATATGAGATCAGATTGAATACTTGTCTGCGTGAATTAATGCGTTATATTTTCAAAACAATCTTAATCTGTCCGCTTGGGCCTTGATTAGTGCTGCGGTTTGCTTTGGTGTGAGATATAAGAACCAAATGAAGTCTCATTAGTTGCCGATTGTACATGGGCAAAGAGGATTGACGAGGTCAGGGAAAGAAGGTATGTTGGTAGTACACCCCATCCTGTGGAAGACCACTAACTCGCATGCAGTAAGCACGGTGTCGACATTCTTGGGAAAACAGTTTTTACCACAAACGATAAGCACATTAACCTGGTATTGTAGGGTATATAGGCGCACAAGGTCAATAGTGTAGAATAGAGGCATTGCTGTTTTCATACCGTCCCCTTGTACATGGTACATTTTATTTTAAGGTGCGTACTAGTTCAGGACTAAGACTGTGCAACCTTGATCGATGAGTGTTTTGTTTGACTCGCGCAGAGAGATAAAGTGACAAATGATAGATATCAACACTTTTGATGGAATCTGACTAGTCCAACAAACCCAAATAAAGACGTCTTGGTGCCACCACATTATCAACTCCTTGAACTCTGCACAAATGATCTGCTTTCTATCAGTTTATAAATACATTATGAATACTGCAGCCACACAACCCAGACAGTAGGCCAAGTCGGCTTAACTTAAATAGATAGGACAAACATTAGCCGATTAATTTGTTTAATGACTAAGTAAGGCGATCGGTGGACGAGTTGAGGACAGAGCACAACCAAGCTTAGCTGACCTTTAGGCTTGGGAAAATAACTGAGCTGTCTTGTCGTTCCAGCTGATGCTCACTGATAAGAGTATACACACTGCGCGTATACTCACACGCTCATTAATTAAGTCCTTAGAAGACGTCCAGCCCCTCCATGGGATACTACATACACTAAACTAGCATAAAACAATGCTCCGCGCGCAGAAAAATCTGTTCTATTCTATAGAGCAGTCTTGGCTGTACCATCGAGTTTATTGTAAGCAATGTTGAGAATTTGAAGTTCACCAATGAGATAATTACAAGTGCTTTGCTTATTTCGATAACATTTCAGCACCCACTTAATTCATTCAGTCTGCTTACGTCTTTAACATATTTCCAAGTGAAAAGCAGAGGATTCGAAATGGTATAGGTTCGGCGAGCCAATCGCACTTTGAATGTTGACATTGGAGCAGACCTTAGATAAATATAGAAGATGTATGGATGCACGATTTTAATTAAGCTATAAGGTGGTAGCACGCACCGGGCCACCGGAGTAGTCGTATAAAAGACCTGCAGAAATGGTCACCGCTCTACGTACCCGAGAGAGTAAAATATTATCATGGATAATGTATAAGAAGAATGGGTGCTTTCACATGAGGTGTTCAGGGCCCTCGGAGAGAGAGAGAGAGGGGGTCTGGTGGGGCTATACTTTTTTGTCTAACGAATAAAACATTAGGATATTGTGACCCTTGTACAAGAAACATTTTAGCCCCACCACTTCGCGGACCCTGTTAACAGTCACTGCTTGATTGCCATGCGTCAAACACGTAGTCTGTATGTATAACACGTCAATTCAGTCGATCCCCAAAACTGATCGTGAAAATTTCAGTTTTATCAGTCAGTAGCTACTAAGAGAGCTTTGCTGGCAGCAGAACCATTCGCCTAGCGCGCGATGCCTTCAGCTCATTTTTGTTTATCGAAAAGCAGTTCGAATGTTTGTATAATTTATTAAGCTTTTAATATCTGTACAACTGATATTTACAAACAGTTTAAAATAAATTATATCTATATAAGTATACTCTTGTGCGTAAAGGCAGATAGCATTGATTTTCTTGTCGACATGCCCACCAACTCGTTTTAGCCAAAAAAGATGAAAACATTGGAGTGGAAACTTTAACGACAGTCGTCACTGATAAAAACGCCATTTTTCTGGTTGAAATGGAAAAACATCGTTCTTTCTACTACACATGAATGCCTTGGGTCATTCAGGCTTACAGTTGTCGATCGGCAAGTAATAGAATTCCACACCTGCAAGCTAAGAATCCTTGTGTCTAGCAAGCCGGACGTGCATCGTATGGGAATTCGTTTGATGTTGTTTTCTGTGGACGGTACTCAGTGCCATGCATAAGCATTCTTGTTTCTTGGCTAAACCAAGCACAGAGATGTGCAGGTTGGATGCAGTGATTTAGTGAGGAATTTGAGAGTAGAAAGGTGATGATATCGATGGTCGAGACTTGTCAAACTGCTGGCTGAAATGTAGACTTGTCGGGAAAGCGCATTGAAGAAGGCTATGCTGTGAGCAAGGAGTTACATCTATGGATGAAACAGGACGGAATGAAGAACCTAGAGACAGAGAGAGAGATAGTGAAAAGCTTATAAGTCAAAATGCTTCCGAAAATGTAGCAATTTTTGTTGAGGAGAGCTTGGATTTAGACGGCAATAGATGACAAAGCGCAGACCAAACCTCTTTACTTTTAATTGGCTAACACAGATGTTTGTACAAACAGCAGATGCGATAAAATGCGCACACAATAAACACTTCATAGTTTATTTGGTTATCGCTTTTAAAGCTGTTTTAGTACGTTGTTCGTACTAATCATTGTGATAACGACTAATTGACGCACTTTCCTGGTTTGATACAGCGATCGATACTTTTATCATCGTATACAGTGTGCAAACCTTGCAGTGTTGACAAGACATATTGTAGCCTTGATACCAATAAATATCCTTAATTATTCGTGTAGTTTTTATGTTAACAAATAATTACCATCGTGCAGAAGAGAAGGATTACACGCCGCACACGATAGCTTGCTAGACTCCTTGGAATAACTAGTTAGATCGCTGTGTAGAATGTTACGTGGTAGAAATGCTGGAGCAGCTATTGGCACGTACAATGGACTTCGTATAATAGGCTGAAAGCCATAATGCTCTCTGGAAAAAAAAAAGAGTTTTCAATGAGCGACATTTTATCTGAAGATATACGATAAAGCGCTTGACGCTTTGACCAAATAGCAGTCGTTTGTTTCAATGATGTGCATAAGAAAAGCTCCTAAATATGGATTTAAAATCCAAATATGTTTCCCATTTGAAGAAATGAGACTTGAGTTTAGAATTTGCGCCAACGACGTCCAATCGTATTCAGAGGTTAATTACAATCCGATTTGTACTTTGTGAACCAAGAGAGTACCTTAGTACTGGTAGTATTCGTAGAGTATCTCGAAATCCTTTAGCGAAAGGATTACTATCGATCTTTAATCTTGTTATCTACACAAAGAGAAGCAACAAGGTTTTAGTTCATTTAATATTTAGATTTTAAAAACAGAACTGTTTCCAATCATCGTCGCTGCGCGGAGCATGCAAGTCTTTGCACAGTGACCGTGCGCAATGCCTCATGTGCACAACGACGCCATTCATGGGCGGCAAGTCACTCTACGCGACAGTGCGACCGATGATATTCAAACAGTAAACAGCGGAAATGAGAGTTATACTATCTTAAACATCGAACAGCGAAAAGCAACTTCATCTGATATGGTAACATATATGTTTAGACGGATTGAAATAGACGGTATTCTTTGAAATGCGTTCTACTGGCTGTCGGGATCGGCTGAGATTGCCTTGGCAGCCACTTTTATATCTTATGTTAACGAAGAAATGTAGCTTATATATCATAACTACAGGGCTACAATTATATTTTATTAAAATATCCAGAAATTATCAAAGAACACGTCACTTGTCAGAGTCCGCGACCTCGCGCCTTATGCCTATACAGAGTGACTACTGAACCAATTTGCAGCAATCAGTTATATATTCGTAGTAATAGCTGTTGGAGACCTTATGCACCTTGTATAGACGCGTAGAAGATAGGTAACAGGTAAGAGTAATAGCTGTAAAACACGAGAACGTACTTACAAGTTGATTCTGGTACGCAGTTACAGCTAAAAACGATGTTTGTGAAAAGGTAAAAGTCTTCATTTCCTCGGAGTTCAGGTTGATGACTGAAGCAGTGTGCTCGCGTTTCTTTATGATGTGTACACGGGGAATGTACTTGTGCATTGAGTTCAGAATAAGCTACAGAAAAACACAAAAAAAAATCAATTAAAATATACCGAAATTGAAAGATTTTATCTTATTTAAAACTATATCAAAAATATCAGCGGTTTTGTGTGTGTGGGCTCAAGCAGTAGATTTGCGAGGCACAGCTTCATCACTTATAAACGGTTGTTCTGGACATGGGTTTCTTGATTGCAGTGAAGACACAGTCCTACGACTTATTTTCAGTAAAAAGTGTCAAAAAGAAGAAGCAATTTTACCATGGTGATTAAACCTCACAAATATTTAATCGTTCAGTGAAACCATAGCAACCAGCCGCTGACCACGTGGTTGTTACATCACATAGCTCATGATCAGCCAATCACATAACAGATTGAACGTCAGGGGAGCAAGACATAAAGGGCGGTGGGTTCGATTGATCATGAAGCTCAAAGGCGAAGAAGAAATTAAAAGTCAATAATATAATATTTTGATGTTTATAAATAATAATTTTCTGAATTCAAACTTTATCCCTGAAGTTAATTTTATAAAAAAGTTATTCAACGCCACTAGTCTAGACAAGGCTAATGGGTGTAGAAAGGCGAGGCCAGGAAGGGATATGGTTGCACGACAATACTAGAAGTAAGACAAACATATAGAAAAGCAATACTTACATGTCCATTGTGGTCGGTATTATTATTAGTGAGTTTAACTTTCTCAAACGAGACGATTTGTTTATGAAGCTGTTCCCCAGTAAAGGGCGAGTCAGGGTGCATGTATAGTCGAACCTGAGCAGGGGGGTCTGCCTTCCCTGCTACTAACCACGTAGACCGGTGGTAGGCGTATCGATACCTCTTGTCATCAACAGGAACAATATCCATGAGGACTAGATAGTTCACTTTGGGTTGAACACCGCTTACTGATACTCGTAGAGTTGGGAACATTCGTCTGCAATAATACAACATCAATGAGAAGAGGAATCATGTGTTAAGCCTGGTCCTCACTAGCGACATAAGCAGACACAGGACACCATTTATGCAATGGGTGTGACAAAATAAAAGCACCGTTAATGAGCAATGCATTACTGAGTCTGCGTTTGTGGCTCAGTTGTGCTTGTGTCAGGGTAGCAAAGGGGTTACACGTGACGCGTAATTTGGCCCAAAAATGGCGCGTGAATCGTGAAAAATACTTCATAAACAAAAGATAAAACCGTGATCCGTGAATTTGCAAGAAACACGTGCGTGAAATGGCTTAAATGATTCTTTTGAGTCGTGAATTTGCGAAAAAATGGCACGTGAAGCGTAATCACAACTCCCCTTGCTACCCTGTTATGTCGCTAGTGAGGACCAGGCTTTAATAACATGCACAATAAAGGCAATGTAACGGTACGGGTAGAACTATATCTTACAATGAAGAAGAACGACTCAGTTCTAATAAAACGTATATTCTGAAGGTGTGTTTAAAATATGATTGAATACTCTAGTCTAATTAAGGTACTAATCAATCGCCAATAGCAACATATCTAGTATAAAGAACATTATCAATACGACACTAGTAAGCAGAACCGTAAACAGCACAGGGGCTGGGGGTCAGTTGCCCGAGGCAAAAAAAAAATACCAAAAAGTACTGAGAACTATACTATTTTTATTTATTTTTTGCTGTTAAATACGTACTGCTCCCCCCCCCTTGAATTAAAGTACGGCCCTGGCAAGATAACATACATGGGTGTGGAGAAGGACTTGACTTTCAGTTTGTACAAGCACTTAGAGGAAATACCAACATAGATAGAGAAGAGAACTGAACTATGGCGCCAGATGCATATGGGTATGGCAAACTGGAGTACTGGGAAGAGGAAGAGGAAGGGGAAGAAAGAACAGAAAGGAATGTATGGCCAGAATAGATGTCATGTCTGTCATCTTTACACGATAGCAGTTCTACCCATGCACCTCAGTATCTATCCTAAGCAATTAGCTAAATAAAGAGCTACAAATTATGTTTTTTCTGTTTAATGCCAAACCCTGTTTTAAAGAGAGAATAAATCAAACAAACTAAACCATTTAGCTTCTATACTTGTTCTATATACACTCAATTGCAGAAACGTTGTAGTATACATTTATACAAATATACAAATTTCTAATGAGATGCAAAATGTTAAACATGCTAAAATACAAATGTTAAGCACAAAATACGTGCTGAAAATTATTGTGTTGTCCTTGTTTGATGCGATACTATAATCTAAAATTGATGATTCTGATATATTAGAAGAAAATACGCTGATGTTTCACACTTTGTATCTCATTAGATATTTGTATCTCATTAGAAATTTGTATAAATGTATACTACAACCATTCTGCATGCGCAATTAAGTGTATTTTCTACCACGACGGCCTACCGTTAGTGATCAGTAATATCAAGCTATTATTGTGAGACGTCAGTATTGGTTATCTCATACAGACTTGCTTCAGTTGTAGCATGATATACTAAATACGATAACCCGTACATAACTCAATGGAAGCTTTTAGAAACTATATATCTTAACGATTTTAAAAATATAGAAAGAACATCATGAACCATGCTAACGTTGTCAGTATGAAACTGGAGTATGTCGTGCCGTTTTGGGAGCTTTTGCAAGCATCTGGACACTTGGGGTGTTAATGAAGTGTTTGAGACAATTAAAGAAGTGACTAGAAAAAATGCACTATCACTAGTGATTATTAAACATTCCTTAAAGAAAAAGTAATTTAAAATTAGCAAAAAACTTGTTTTGGTTTGTGGTAGAGAGTGACGATATGATTCTGTATGTTCATCGATTCTCTTGTAAGAAATAAACTGCCCATATCACCAGACAACTGCATGGTCGCAAAACGACCAGTGCAACTTAAGGACCATGCGAGTTGAATTAACAATCTCCAAAGCCCAGGTATTTCTTATGAGTTTCCTAATAACTCTATTGGATGGATCAGCAAGTACTGTGGATACCAAACAATTATCATTAAGGTCTTGAGTGATTTTCCTTATGAACTCTATGTGCTTTAACAGTCTTTCGCATGTCTTGAAGAAGCCGTTGTAATCAAACTATACCATCTCTAAAGACGGCGATAAACGTTTAAACGCTGCACTCCTCATTAAGTATTAGTACAAGTAGTCAATATTCGGTAGCCTTAGGTGTTTAGGTAGACGATATTCGCGCCGGAGATGAGTTGGTATGAAACTCATTTCAGACAAATGTGAAAGATACGAAACACCACAAGCGACCATCAAAGATTTGCACATCATGCCCTGGGGATAGCTGTTTGGTGTGCTACGTGAATGGGTAAAGATCCAGATGGTACTATATAGTTATTGAAATACAAGGAAATGATCAAAGGAAATATACTCTACATACACAGGTTTTTGACATGAAACTAAGTCATATTGACTTGGCTCAACTAAGTATGGGAAAACACCAGAGGACTGAATCGAAATACTGTCGCAAGTGATCAACTGAGGCAGTGGACTTGTTTCAACTGTAAAACTTTTAATTTGGAGTTGAAATAAATAAATAAAACTTATAGCAAAGAATTAAACTGGTGAGTTATAAGAATCGATAAAATGTTTTACGATGGAAATTCATCTGTCTTACTGAACTGTAGCTTTGAAAAAGAGACGCTCTGGTCAATGATAACAACTCACCATTCATGATAACGTTGGTCATGCCGTTAGCGCAGTTTGAAGCAGCAAACTGATTTAAGTTTAATAAGACTACGGTCAGTTTAGTGGAATCACTGCCAATGGTTATTATTTGTGTTATTTAAAGAAAATATAATCTGCCCTTCTATAGACAAGTTTTCAAGAAAATAGGCGAGGGTGCTTGGCTAACAAGCCGGAAAGCAAAGAAGAGGTGTTTCCTGTAGATGTACGAACACTCTCATGCTGGCTTGCGTGAATCTAAGAGTTGTACCCCAATTGTTCCGGCATAAAATGAAGGATGACGAGGTTGCGTCTCGTGTTTTTTAGTACTGCTATTTTTGTGCAGTTCGACCTGCCACCAAACCCCTAACAAAACGAGTTTTCACTAGGTTTACGCTCTACTGAACCGGGTCAGTATTCTAAGCGGTGTTAGTCATACGGTTAAATAGTAGACGAGTCTTCATGGGCGTTCGTGTAGCTTTACAAGTCAAGGATTAGTACCCCACAGTGGGTAACTTCTCAGTGTTAAATTGAACTGATCAACACTAGTAATATCGACTACAGTTATAGGCAGCCAATTGTGTGACTCGGAACGCTGTAGAGTCAAATTCCCTTGCTAAGTGTAGAGATGTATTGCGCATTCGAGAATTCCAATAATTACACTGAGAAAACTGAAAAATACCTTAACGCGAGCTGTTGTACAGCCAACTTAACTTAAGCTGTTTTCTGGTTCATTGGATGTAAAAATGGTCCCTGTCTATCTTCAGCGTCTTTATCTCTGATTATGGCGCGGTGTTTTCTGATGAATTGGCTACTACGACGAGCATAGTGTTTGTTTGTTCGGGATAAATCCCATTAGATTAGAGCAACACAAGTAAGATGGCCGAGTCAAAAGTGAACGCTAGAAAGAGAGAAAGCTATTCTAAATACACAAGACTTCATCAATGCAACTAGAAGGTGATTGCGTGTAGCTAATGACAGAATGGATTGATTAAACTACTCAAGTGTTCGCACCAACAAGAGTAAACACTGACAACAGATTATAATCGCACTTTCAATGACTCATTACATCGGCCAGTCGTTCTTCTAGCCCTTCGTTATGAACGTGTTAAAGCTGTACGAGTTGCGACAATTTCCCCTCCTTATACTCGCTGTAACGATCCGGAACTTTTAGGAGAACGTAGAACAGAGTTGAATGATACATGTATATCAAGTTTCTGACTGATCTTCAGCTCATCTGTACCACAGTTTACTATCGTGAGTCCTTAACGGTTCTAAACGCTGGTTATCTTGTCTGAAGCGCATAGTTAAACAAATTGTTTTCCTTAAAGCTTAGTATTTGGAGTAGGCAATAAATCTTAGGAAATAACACCTTATAGCAGATAAACAATTCATTATCATGTTTATTTACGGAATCATCGCAGTTTATAACACTTCTTTACACCAATAAGCACAACTGTTGAACAAGTGTCAACGTGTTAAGAAATAATTGCGGTTCATGCAGCCATTTAATGAGATTTAGGTTTAGAATTGATAGCAAATGTGAAACTAGACTGATGTTTCCTTGCAACTTAATAAGTGTTGACATGAAGTTTGTCTTTGTAAATTGAATTTACACCACGGGAATGAACCACAAAGTGCATCAGTCTTCTTACCTTCCAGACTTTGTAATGATCATTTCAGTTCCAAGCTCGTTAAACCTATCCCAGAGATCTCTTCCTTCAAGAGATACCTGTACATCCCGTAGCTCTGCAGGAAAAGAAGACTCGTTGGCGGGGTGCTTCTCTTTGTTGTCTTGTTCAGGGTCCTTATCGTCTGGTAAGTCTTCAGATGGTTTGAATCGTTTTGGTGAAGGACATGACGATTCCGTGATTCCCTCCTCATCGCTTAATCCACATCCACTGGTTCTTTCTGTGGTTTCTACTGACACAAACAAAAACAAGAACTTGGTCAAACGCTAACCCTGATGAATACCTTATATCAGGCCAGCAGAAGCTAGCGAAACGCTAGATATAAGGGTCCTTATGAACCTACGAGTGACATAACAAAAGATACGCGGTTGTCATGCCTTCACCTTCGCCACCGTTAGAAGACATCAGTGAAGCTATCGAGAAAGCTGAAGCTTTGGATGACAGAGGAGTGGTCCCGTCGTCTCTTTTCTTGTCACAATTGTCTTCCATAGTCGTAAGAATTGCCACTCTGACTACTAACCGTGTTACCTCACCCAAGACGATTCACTTCTTCACGCTCTAAACAGCAATTAATGCGCTTGATGACTAGGTCATGGATAGTGCCTTAACATAGCCAATCACAAACAGACAAGATGATTTGAAGAAAGCTTTGTGAGCGCGGGAAGCAATGTGAAGATGATACGAGATAGTGGCCAATCGTGTTGGACTCACATGGTAGAATGGTACACTGTCTTGGGTTGTAAAGTGTTGACGATCTTCTTATCGCATTTTGTAATCTTAAAAGTCCCCTTTGTCTAAGTATAGGAAAGCAACACATCAACAGTCATGCCGGGTAACATCCAAGTTTGGGATTGTTCGGCATGACTTCGACGTGTCAGTATTGACCAATCAGAGATCACTATAGTGAACATGACGTTACAACAAGTGCTTTAAAAGGTCAGTTTGGTCTCCATTTCACGTAGAATGTAAACAACAGTGAATGTTGTTGGCCACTTTTTCTCATCGTATAAACTGACGTTGCGCGCTTATGAAGATTTTCAGTTGAAGTTGTGCAGATACAATATGGTGGAGTATTACTAATCTTATCAACAAAGTTCCTTTCATTAAGTACATATACACAAGACATCGTGGTCTTTTCTCATTAAATGAAAATGTTAATTTTAAGAATATTTTCATTTTGTTTCCTCGGAATTTTGACATCGAACAACATTTCCTGGAAGAGTTGTTAAACTATGTTTAGTGTAGTCAGCATGTTGTACATCCAGTGGAAGAGTTGTTAAACTATGTTTAGTGTAGTCAGCATGTTGTACATCCAGTGGAAGAGTTGTTAAACTATGTTTAGTGTAGTCAGCATGTTGTACATCCAGTGGAAGAGTTGTCAGTTAAACTATGTTTAGTGTAGTCAGCATGTTGTACTGATCCAGTGGAAGAGTTGCTAAACTATGGTTAGTGTAGTCAGCATGTTGTACATCCAGTGGAATAGTTGTTAAACTATGTTTAGTGTAGTCAGCATGTTGTACATCCAGTGGAAGAGTTGTTAAACTATGTTTAGTGTAGTCAGCATGTTGTACATCCAGTGGAAAGATAAACAATAGGGTTGGTCAACCACAAAGTGGCTACTGCATTCTAGGTGAGATTTTAAAGGTCCCTCTGATTGGGCGAGGAAACATGCAATGGGACATATTCATACGATGTTCAATCCGATCAGCATTTTAATCTCTACCAAGACCAACTAGAGCTAAAGACATGAGCGCAAAGCCATCGTCTACCATGGCTGTCAATCGTAACATACTGAACACTATTTTAATTTATAAGTATCTTCAACCTAATATTTTTTGTATGTCGAGCTTTCGGACTAAGCGTCCATCTTTTGTTTCCTTTTTTTCTCTCGTTTATTTGCTCACTAGACTGATGTGGTACTTTGTACACTTTCTTGTCCTGAAGATGGACGCCCAGTCCGAAAGCTCGCCAGACATACAGGTTGAAGATACTCATATAAATTAACACTGTATATGGGTTCTTTGTGTCCACTAGACTTGTCAGTCAAGTGCAGACATAAATGACCGGAAGTGAAGCCAGCCATGATAAGCACATGGTGGTGTAACATTAGTGATACTCGCTGTTATGACCCTACCCGACTACGTACTGTGTATTCATAGTGAGAATGTAAAGCGTGTGAAATACTGTGTTTATCAACCTCTGATCTCCGACATTCATTTATTGGCTTTGAAATGCCACTCAAGCACTGAATTTACTGTATCAGTATTGGAATGACCTTCAAGATCTCGCAAAATTTATGTTCGTGTTTTGTATGACGATGATATGACATTTACATAGCGCATACACATGAATGCTCTATGCTAATAATAATAATAAACAGTTTTAAGAGCAGTTCACGACACTCGATGCTCTTACAAGATTAAAATCTACAATTTTGTCGGACCGTTATTTAAAGCGCAATTTCCAGCGACGCGGCTAGATAGAATTTAGTAAGAGTGTGTGTTTGTCGTTTGAGCCAGTTACTGAGGCTGGTACGGCCAGGGTAGCCAGTCCCCTCACGGCTGCGCATGGTCTAGTTTTATCAGCGAGTGGTGACAATAGCGATGACTAATGATGATGATGATATCACACTTTTACCTAACAAAAAACACATGCAGACAGTTTCGTATTAAAATGGTTCATTCACTCAAGCATTACTAACCCTTAAAAATAACGTACAAATGTGACATCAGTGACCGCAACCATTACGACGGTATCTCAATGTGTTTAGTAACGACGGTAGTATAACTAACTTTCTCACTCTAATGGAAAAAGAAAAAAAAAGGGGAGAAAAGTTTTCCAGATTTCTTTTTCGCCAAAGAAGTGCGTTACAGATATTAAATCACGTATCAAGTTTCCGTACAGAATTCTTCGCCGTAAGGGTTAATACCCAGTAGTGTTCTAAGAGGCGAAAATAGGACCAATCTTGTTGACGACCGCCAACGTTGAAACTCACATCGCACAGAAAGTTCTCGCGCAGATCTCAGGAAGCAATCTTAGCATTTCTAGCGATATTTCAGCGATATCTCGGGCGTTTTGTTACTGATTATCGCCCACTCTTCGTACCTTTACCTTTATCAAACAAGGCCTTATCAGTTCAGATATCTTGACCCTTTAACAAATATTTAGAACACGGACATTGACACTTTCTATGTATCTTATCACCACTCAACAAGTACTGGCAATACCCTTGCATCGCCGCGAACCGGAAATAACAACATACACTTGTCTAATGGTTCCCGTGACGATTACATCCTTACCACTGACGGAGTCAACACCGCACCGGAACATTAAGATTTTGGTAGTTCTGCACGAAACCAAATACAAAACGATAGAAACAGGAATCATCGGCATGCGAAGCGTGCGTAGCAATAACACACCAGGCGCGTTCTGGTACGATAAAACAAACGCGAACTAAAATACCCAGCCCCCTTTTAGTTGAGGATTTGTTCGGCGCCGCAATTCTAGCTTGGTACATAGCCATTCACTGATACACAACTAGGTTCATATTCCATTCAATTCTGGCAAAAAGCCGACATCTCTTTTCCGGAGTGCAGCCGTTCGTTTTCAGTATGTTTCACATGGTTTGTAAAAGAGTTTTTCTAATTTTAGAGAGTGTACAGTTGTGGTAAGTGATAGCAGACAGATGTGTGGACAAAACGAATGCTATCGGACTTTTCACCTTGGAACCTCAAACAACCAGGGTGTGACTACTTGTTCCAACCACTTGGGTCGGTCATTAGGACGCTATTACTCTACAATGCGTTCCACACCTAGTCATACTGCGCACGACGCAGTATAATTGCTGTTGTGTTTAGCGAGGCACCGAATCGACAATTGGTGTTATTTCATCGCTGAAGTATTTACCGCACAACACAATAGGCGACTTGCATGATGACGTTGTTTACTACAAGTACCAGAATGCTTTGGGAATTTTCTTTGGGAACTATGTATCCATGTACGACTACTTGACTAGATCACGAGAAAAGTGAAATGACCGAAATCATCCTACTCGTAGCATGCGTAGCGGCTCTCCTTTCGTCCCTTGGCCTTCCCAAAGGCCACTAAGTAGTCTACATTTGTTACACAATTCGTTGAACGTTTGTGTCGATATTAATTACACAGTAAGGACAAGGGCGTTTACCTTTAGTCACATCACTTAAATCATTAAGTTTTTACAATTGATCATAGTATAATTCGTGACCCGACGGAATATGGACAACACTGTACTTCTTGGGACACTATAACACTAACAGCTACTCTCCTGTCCACCTTGCTACCACCACGCAAGCGAGTTCTTGATATATCTAGGATGTCTGATTATTTCTTCAAGTTCGGTCATGTTTTTAAGTCTTCGTCGCTTGTTCCTACCGAGCATGGGTCCTTCTCGTAACACCAAGAAGTAATGACTGTATTTACGTTCTTCTATTCCAAACCTTCCCCTTGCGTGCATGCGTATCTTTTTGAAATAGCGACCTTTACCGACGTAGGATTCCGCTAGAAAGATAAGTAGAGTTTAATGCATAATCAATCAATCAATCTTACTTTAATTAATAACAACACGCTAGCCATAACAACACTAGGTTGATATCCACAAGGGGCGTGTCTACACTAGCACTACTACTACTAAACGACAACTACACAATAATAGAAAAGTAAGAAATAGTACAAACTACTGATATTGTACAAGTAAGCTAAGGAATAGTATAACATCGGCAATGTGGTGTATATGTGCATCAGCAAATAGGGTCTAATGTGATTCTTAGAGGAATAAAGCAACTCCACTAGTTATATATATCAAGTGCATCCCATGAAAAGGTGTTTAAAATCGGCTGACCAAAATACTTGCAGAATCTTTAGAACATACCTAGTAGCCCTGCACATGGAGTTAAATATCAAACAGAGAAACTGTACAACATCAACTACTGTAGGAAAGAGTTGGTTCTTTTAGACCACAATAACTCAGTAATAATAATAACAATAAATGGCTTTAGGAGCGCCACACTGGGTCTCAGCGCTCTTACAACCAGGATTAACCCAGGATTAACAGAATGGATAAATGTTTATGCATCAAAAGTGGACTGAGAAAAACAATATTTGTGTGGAAAACAGTTGAAAATAATAACAGTTGAAAATCAGTACCGTCACATGTTCAAAATTCATATATATTGTACATAGTTTGTACCATAGTTTGTACACATTGATTGAATGAGTAAGTTATTTTGTGGTTTAACTACAGTAACAGCATATAAGCTGTGGTTACGTTTGATAATAATAGCCCACATATTGATAAAAATAGCCTTTCATCAACAATGGACTAATGGTTAACCACTGGGTAATTGAATTAGCTTGATGTGATGACTGTGGGAAGATTACCAACAAATGTAAAAACAAGATTGCATTAGAATAGGACATTTAACAGACTGACTAGAGAAGCTAAACAATACGATAATATTGAATATTTAATTATTTTCCTGTTTATCCATTAATGCATTTAAAGGTACAGTATAACATAGTTTATTGGCTGCATGCATACAACTGGTTATGTGATAGCGTTGAGGTGTGCACAATGGAATATCCCACGCATTGCTTGTATTTTATTTAAAGTCTAAACAATACAAGACAGTGACAAGTGGGTATTCCATGATATACAATGAGAAACCATAGCATAACTTACTGATCACGTCCTAGAAATTATCAGAAGCATGACTGCAGTGCATCATGGGAATGAATCACAGAAAACTGTGGAATATGCAACAGCAATTCCACTCCATGATTGGCTGTATTTTCTAATGTGGGATAAATGCAAGTAGCATGAACTTACCAACCCACAGGTTACATTTGTCTTCTATACCATACTTTGAGGTTGCAACATTCTGGGTTTCTTCTAACACCTATAGATAGAAGTTGATGCATGTACATGTACAATGTTTGTGGACCGACATAAATCATCATCATAATTATTATCATCACTACAACTATCCATTGTCATCATTAGCATTAACACTGTTGCAATCATCCATTGTCATCATCAACATCAATGCCTTCAAGAGGCATCATCATCATTATTTTCATCATTATTATAATCACATTCAAGTTACTCTACATGAGAATTCACCCAGTTTTTGAGTATGGATTGTTATGTGTAAAATTATGTTTGGGTTACCTGTGTTACCCACAATGCTCCAGGTTGGTCATCATGAAAATAAAGAAATCATGACTGCCAAGTCACAGGGTTACACAAGTTACAATACACACCTCCTTGACAGTTATTGCAGCTTTTTTAGGTGAAAACTCCATCTGTTTCAATGCTTCATTGATTTCCAAACCACGAATCTAATAGACCAATGACATTAGCACCAAATTAGGTACAATACAAGTATACTTTGAATCTATTTCTTACTCAATGACAGATGGAAAACAGACATCAAAACAAGGGGTAATATAAGCATCTTGGTATTGTATCTAAGATAGAAGCAAAGGTGTCTCAATTGTGAACAGCCTGCAGTTATTCAAATCCTGCAGTTCTGGGTACATTTAGGTAATTATGTTAACAGGGATTGCATGGGTGTTTACTCCCCTATAGAAGTTATATTTGAAAGTGCAGACAAACAGGGTATGGTTTTCAGCCATTGGAGAGAGCCCTGCTGGCAGCAATCCCAACCACCCCTATCCATGAGTGATACTTTATGACCTTATCACTAATGTTTGTAAATGAAGTATAAATACTCTTATAGGAAGATTATATCCAGGTGAAGGTGTTATATATAAATACATAGGTAACACTGACCTGTCTGGCAACTAAGTTCAACTTCTGAGGACCACACCTTATCTCTCTCCTACTATTATAGATTTGCTGTGAATCAAAGAATACTTATGGGATACTGTTACCTGTCTTCTTTGCGCCTATACACATAAGGTTATGGGATACTACAATGTCATACATGTATATCTATATGTTACAACACTAACATGTAACACGTCCATTATATTTATTACAAAATGTATATACTGTAGACAACAACATGCACCTACTATACTGGCTACTGCGAGTTGTGGAAATGGAAAGTGGGATGGAAAGGAAAGTGGGATGGAAAAGAAAGTGGGATGGAAAGGAAAGTGGGATGGAAAGGAAAGTGGGATGGAAAAGAAAGTGGGATGGAAAGGAAAGTGGGATGGAAAGGAAAGTGGGATGGAAAGGAAAGTGGAATGGAAAGTAGGATGGAAAGTGGGATGGAAAGGAAAGTGGGATGGAAAGGAAAGTGGGATGGAAAGGAAAGTGGGATGGAAAGGAAAGTGGGATGGAAAGTGGAAAAACAGTAAATGAGAGGAAGAAATGTAAATACAAATGCTGTCATAAAGTCGTTCTCACTTGCTTTGTTTGTTGCTCTGGGATTCCCCTTTCTTGTTCAAGTTCTGCTTGAGTTTTCCCCCACACAGCACGTGTCACTGAGAAACTTGCAGCTGATGGGTTCCCTGTGTGTAGCTTGGTGCCTGGACGAAGGGATAAATTCCTGCAAACAAACCGATAAAACACGTGTATGTACCACGAGGAAAAGGGAAATTAAACAAACTATCTTCAATCAACATTCTGTCCTCACGGTGTACACTCACGAAGGCCGACGAAACTCAAACTTAGCGAAGGACCCGAATTCCGAACCCGAACGAAGTGGACCAAAGGTCCAATGTAACACTTACCTTAGTTGAAATTGCAGGATTTTGAGAGCACCCTTGACTATAAGGGGGATAAAAGCAGAAAAGAAACATTACGGCATCAAACTGACGTCCTAAACGTTGGAAATACTGTTCAATTTCAGATACAAATGTGTTCATTTTACTCACTTCCCGAGCGAAACGTGCAGGTCGCCATCTTTGTTAACCCAGTACTACTCGGACACGCCGACAGCGCTCGATCCAGTCTCAATAAGGCGGGAGATTCCAAAATGGCGGACACAGAAAGACCGAATTGTCTGCTTCCACCATCTCCTAACTGGTATTGCAGCTCCTCTGCTGACTGTAGCGTCAATGGAATATACGCTTTTGCGGCGAAGAATCATATCTTTCTTATGGACATAAACTGTGACCCACCAGTATTCAAACAACAATTCAGCGAGCATTCAGACAGAACTAGTGCAGTAGTGTGTTGTCCACATGTATTGTCCAGGCTGTGTGCTAGTGCTTCTGACGACAAAACTGTCAAAATATGGGACACGAAGAGCAAGATAATAGTTGCGTCACATCATACTCATCATGTAGGTTGTATTTAAATGTTTTTATTTGTTAAAAATACCCTGGTTTTGTTTGACATTGTACTGCAGTGGACACAGTCACAGTGCGCATCAGAGCTGGTACAGCATGTGCGTTTTTCTGACGTTGTTGGTGTCTACAATTAATCAACCGTATCGTTACTTTGACATTCACGAAAGCTATGAAATTTAAAATCAAGAGTCATTTCAATAAAAATAAAAAAATAAATTTCATCTGCATAAATCGTGGCTCATTTCCTGCTTACCCAGACAACCTTGCGGTCTTAGTTCGTATAATTTATTATTTTCAACCCGACAGTGATTATGCATTTATTTCAGGCAAAGATCACCTGCTTATGTTGGTCCAGTGTGGCAAGTGATCTAGTAATCTCAGGTATGTCTTGACACTCCCCAACTTTGTTACATAGACCCATATGAAAGGAATTAATTATTAATTATTATTAATATGTACCTCTTCCAAGGGTCTACAGTAGTTAACAAAGTAATTGATGTGGTTGTATTATGTTGACATGTGTATAACATGTGAGGATGGTGTCATCCCCTCCCCTCCCCCCTACTCTCCCCACTACTCTCCCCCCTGCTCTTTCCAATCCCTTATGTCTATCAATGCAGGCCAATGGACCTTTCCGTAGTTTCCCAGAATGCTTCATGATTCTGCGCATGCAAGCGAGGTCAGGGATAAAAATAGATCGAAAATATTAAGAGAGAATGAAGAAATTCAGTAAAAAACTTAGACTTTTAAATTAAAAGTGCATAAGAAGAATTACAAAGATAAATGCAAATTCTCAAGCAAAGAAAATATATTTCTTCTGTTCTTGATTCATTACAGTAGTCATATTTTCCTCAATACACGATCAATTCTAAATATTTTTTACCCCTGACCTCGCTTGCATGCGCAGAATCATGAAGCATTCTGGGAAACTACGGAAAGGTCTATGTTCATTCATATAGTGTACCATGTGCCTACTAATGTATAAGTTGCAAAACTGTTTATGATTTATCAGCTGACGAGAAGGGTACTGTAATTGCATGGAGGTACAATAAGAATGTGATCTACAGTGCATGTCCTGTTCAGGAATATGTATTCTGTATATCAACGTCATATCATTCTGAACACATGGCTGCAGCAGGGTAAGTAACATGGATCTACAATAGAGCAGGGCCGTAGCTGCCAGTTTTTGAGTGGTCCGGTTTTCAAACTTTGTTTTTCATAAAAAAATATCCGAATAATTAAAAATGTAAATAAATTGAAACTGTTTGAATCGAAAAGTGGTTCAGTTAAAACTGGACCAACCGTACTGGTGGCTACAGCCCTGTAAAGACATGTAATGTGAATTTATTTGCTCAAAAAGTAACTAGCTAATTGTGTTATATTTGTACACATGTACACTATGATAATAATATTGATTAAACTGTCTTTATATCAGATATAAGAATGGTCTCATTGTTGTTCTACAACTTGACGAGCATGGTATAACAGTAACACACCACCTCAGAGGACATGACAGTGATATCCATAGTCTTGTTTGGTGCCCAGTGTCTATGGATCGGCTAGATCTAGGCAAGCTTGATTTATCCTGTTTTACATACATGGCTTGTCTTCAGCAAAGCTGACTAACATTGTATTTATATCTACAACAGGACCTCTTCAAGAGAAAGCTCTAAACTCTAAAGGGAACCTGATAATTTCAGGATCCAGAGATCAAACTATTAGACTATGGGATGCTTTAAATGGCAAACTCTTATCCATTTTTAATTTGCCAAAACGGTCTTCTCAAAAGTGGAGAGACAGACATGACTTTCAAAGCAAAGATAGAGTGTGGTTGTCTTTGTGCTGGCCACAGTCTTTGCCAAATAAGATCATATCAAG